>MU226778.1:1623453-1655179 GCA_018584345.1 Thuja plicata | reverse complement strand
TGGTTTATGGGCATGAATATAGGTTTATATCCTTCCTATTATGATATTAATGGATAGAGGTAAATCAAGATAGCAGTAGAATTAATGTTCTGAATATTTAGTGATAATTGTATTTGAATGGACTAATATATAGTTTACACATGGAGATAAAGGTTGAGAATACAAATAGAATTAGTTATGTATTTTGATTGGGTTCAAACTACTTTTCAGAAGTACTCATTATCATAACATAAAAATCCAAAATATAAATGCTCAATTGGAGGATATATCTATATTAGTGGATGTAAGATAACCATTGTAGATGGAAGTGGTGTTTATTTTATGATACAGGTACTAAAATTCGTAAGGAGAAAGGGATTCCAGCTAATTAAAGATTTAAAGAACAGAGTGAGGAAATCAAAGAGGCTTAATATCTATAGAGCAACTAATGCATTCGGCCATTGCAGATTCGAGAATGATATTTTACGAAATCATTGTATAAAGGGTAGAGACAGTTTAGTAAAAGCAGCATTTGTAAGATTTTACAAAAAGGTGGGTATGCCCACTAAAAGAGTGTAATTGTAATAATTCATAGGAAATCATTGAGCAGTGGGATTGCCCACGAAATTTATGTATCTAACATTTCCATAAATCTCGACAAATGTCGAGACGTGGGTATGCCCACGGTATTTATGCACCAACAAATCTTGGCTACTGTCGAGTCATGGGTATGCCCACGTAATTATGTATAAATATAGGACCACTGGTCCCGAGCAAGGCTGGAGGTTTTCTCAACCCCACTCTTTCCTACCAGTGCCTGCAGCGAGTGGGGTCACACTGTAAAATTTATTTATATTAATAAAAAACTTTCAGGGCTTCGGCCTTTTACCGATCAAAAAAAAATTAAAAAATTAAACATATTAATGTTATAATAATATGTATAAACATTAAAACGTAAACAACACTTATTACCAAAAAAATTCCTTATCGATATTTTTGAAATAAATGTTATGTGAATAAGTAATATTTATTAGTTTAAACAAATGTATTTTTTTTTTTGATCGGAAATTTTAAACAAATGTAATTGTAATATTAAAAAAAATCATAAATTATGATCTATCTAGATTCATAATATTCTTAAATATTATGTCAATAAATAATATTACCAACTTAAACAAATTTAATTGTAGTGTTAAGGAAAATAAATAAATTTCATAAATTATAACCAATTTATTCATATATTCTTATATAAACTTTATTATAAAAACTAAAATATTGAATCATAAAAATATATGATTTTTTTAAAATTATTTATTTAAAATCAATCTATAAAATCAAATTTATTATGAAACATATATATTAATTTTCAAATGAATGCTCAGAATGAAGTTTGTTTCCAAATTATTTATAAGTTGTGAAAATATATTTTATTTTTACAATTTAATCTCATTGAAAAAGATGGGAAAAACTAATTCATACATTTTCAGCAAAGCAAGCGGAAAATGCAGATTCCTTAATGCCCGCTCCGCCATGGTCTTCCAAGCAAAACACACGAGGGTACCTATTAAAGTATATGAAAGAAATAAAAACATCACGTACAGATAACCTCAGATTCCTTCTCGACATAACCATACACTTCAACCTGTACTTGAGAATTGGGATGAAAATCATAAATAATTATATTCATTATATATCAAATATTATATGATTATGTATTGTCATTTTTTTAACATGACTGGTGATGTTGTCCCTTATAAAGTGCCCCTGCCTATAGAGTTGTGGTCAATCAAACCAGGTCCCCAACGCATACTTAATATACATTACTAAATATAAATATAATATATAATTCTTTTATAATCTAAATAAGATGCATACATGTATATGTATATAATATACTAAATATATAATTTTATGATGTGATAATATTTTAAAATATATTTATTAATTTATATTATTTGAATGTGTTTGAACATTGGTATAAATGTAGGCAATGGTGTGGAATATTTACATCATGATTGTCCTTAGCAAATTGTGAAGTGTGATTTAAAACCTAGCAATATGCTCTAACATCTGTTGGTTGAGCTTTCATTGTTATTTACAAGTAAGTTGATCAAAAATCTTAAGATCTCTGTAGTTGTAATCCATAAAAGCAATGCTCTGGACTATTTTAGAAAAGCCATAATATTTAGAAATGAAGATCTGACATGCATAATTGTTTAACATTGAATATTATATATTTATTATTGCAACATCCTTGTTACACATGCATGTTGAATGCGAGATCATAAGACTAAGGGTGGGGTATCATGGGAGGGGGTTTCCTTAAAAATAGAGCTGGAGTTGCTTGAGGGTTTTTAGGAATATTTTAAAGTTGGTGGTCCCATGAATTTTATACTCTGGTTCAGCTTCAAAATTTGGCTTCAAAATTTTAGGAAGTTGGTGGTCTCATAGACACATACTACGTTACATGCTAGGAAAATAATAGGCACATAGAGTGATAGAGAGATGACAAGATAGAGATACATATAGAGGGAGACACAGGAGAAGAAATATAGAGATGTAAAGTTTAAAAGGTACAAGAAGGGCGTGATGGAGAGAGAGGTTGGATAGAGATATAGATGAATATAAAGTGGGAGGATGGGGAAAAACAGATAGAAAGGAAGAGGGACATGGAGAGGAGAGAGAGAGGGGGGGGGAGTGCATATGGAAGATGTAAATAAAAATAAAATAGAGAATGGGAGAGGGAGAAATATAAAGATAAAGATATAAGTAGAAATTAATAGAGTGAGGTAGAAAGGGGGAGACATATGGGCATAGAGAGTGATAGATAGATGACTAGATAGAGATACATATAGAGGGAGAGATGGGAGAAGAAATATAGAGATGTAAAGATTAAAAGGTATAGGAAGGGGGTGATGGAGAGAAATGGTTGGATAGAGATATAGATGAATATAAAGTGGGAGGATGGGGAAAAACAGATAGAGAGTTAGAGATAGTTCAAGAGGTAAAGATAGAAATAGATCTAGGGAGATATAGAGGGAGACATAGAGAGGGAGAGATAGAGAGGAAGAGTTATACAAACATATAGATGGTGATATATATTGATACAAAGATAAGCACAAATACTTAAATGACCTTTCCATAACTCTACGACGTTCCCATTGCACACTAAGGTTGTAGTCTATTTTTAATTACATTTGTACAGTACATAGGTTGTAGTTATCGATAAAGAATTGATAATTTCAAATCACTAGGAATCTAAACCTAGTTAAACAAAACCTTTGAATCAAGTAGATAATTAGGCTATGAACTATCAAAATTCAAAACCCATCACATTTAACTTAAAAATTTTAAATTCAAAACCCATCACATTTAACTTAAAAAATTTAAATTCAAAATCCAACACATTTAATGTTCAATATTAAGTACATAAAAATTTAGAACCCTATACATACTTGTTTGACCAAATATTAATAAAACGAGCAGTGCATAATTAGCACTTGACTTGGCATTCATTTGATAATATTATTTTCAATTAACAAATAACAATAGGAAAACTATCCAAATGACATCTATGACATAACATATATGTTAATAGTAATATTGCTATTAGGATTCAACTGTGTAGTTTTTTTAGTCAAACTCATTGACCCATATTTCATGGGTAAGCGGTTCATAAAAATCCATCTTTCATGAGAATGAATGTAACACTTAGCACTCATCACATTTAGGTGATGCTCACAGAGGTGAAGCACTGTAGCTTCTTGGGAGGTCACCCATCTGAATACTACTTCATCTCAAGCGTGCTTAACCATAGAGTTTCCTCCAAGGTTATGCCCACTTTTCTTGTAACCCCATTTACAAGCCTACAACAAGTATTGTGCCTTATGAACCATTCATTAGAAAGAGCCTTAAGCTCATCAATTGATAAGTAGGAGATAATTAAATTTTCCAAGATTTCTCAAAAGCACACATCAACAGTGAATCAAAGCTAAGGGAATAACATGACTGAAACAATTACTGTCTCTCTTGCAACATTGCAACCATTTATTGAGCATATAATTCTCTTGCAACATTGTAGCCATTTATTGAGCATATAATTTTTCCAATAGTGTAATTATCTTTCTGACTAAATATGAAATTCCAATATCTAAGAGTCATAAGTTCCATAAAAAATGGTATTCCTCATATTCCACATACACATTAGGAGTCAAACAAAAATAAGACACATAACCATGAAGAGAATGATTATAGTACATGAAATCATTTGTTGAGTCCTAAGCCATCATTAATATGAAAGAAAAAACTGCAACTACATTTAAGTCCATTGAAACTAAATTTAAGTCACAGAAATTAAAATCCAAGATACAAATTTCTCATTTTTTGAACAAAACAAGACATGCTTCATTTTTTGCACAAACATACATTCACTAAATTGGAAAACAAAATACACCTATTAGTGTTCGAACAAACGGAAAGAGAAATAAATAATATAGACTAGAACGACCTTTGTATCAAAGATGTGAGGGTAGAATTTGCGAAGTGACGAGAATATCATTGAAATTCACGGATATTTGTTTTGATTTGTAAAAGTAAGAAAAAACAAATTAATGTTTTTTATTGTAAAGTGAAAACATTTCAAATGAGTTTGCGAACACGTGGTACATGGATTATAGTGAAGGTGGGTAATGTGACATGTTCACAGATTTCCAAGGCTCAATTGCAAGGCACATTTGTATGCATGTGGTTGTTGCTTGAACACTGGGCGGGGTTGCTGCTTTTAGCAAGAGTCTAATGTAATCTTTATGCAGAAGAAAGACACCGATCAATATTTTTCTACTCTTGCATAATAATGCCCACCGATCTGAAGTGGTGGTTGTTTTTAGAGTTTGGAATAAATGTGTAAAGTATGGTCCAATCACCTTTTACTTTTATTTTATTTGCACTGCACGATATCATTGTTTTGTCGTGATTTTCGGGTAGTTTATCTATAGTTCTTTTATTAGATCTAGCTATTATCTTTCATCTTCTTCTGTTCACATGTTGGAGAATGATGCTCGTCTCCCTATTTTTATGCCGATTTGGAAAGCTTTGTGAATAAGAATCATTCAGACTTGTAAGTTTTTATTTTCTCTTTTTTTTGTTGTACACACAACAGTGAATATTGTCAATGCAAGTTTTTTTTGCCATTAAGATTCTTTTATTTCTGATTTGATTCTTAGCTCTTAAGTATAGCACAACCGCTGCCTATTTTTTTCTATCCTTCAAGGCAATGCACAAAATTCATTTGTAATGCACACAAAACAACAAATATAAAAACAAATGAGTTTCAAGCATTCGACGTAATTATCATTTTGACATTTCTTCCTGTCTTGAGAAAATATTAATCAAGAAATCTTGTGTGTCCCATGCATTTCTTATTCTGGGAATATTATATTAAGAGAAGCCCCATGTTTTATAATACTTAATCATACAACAACAAAAGAACAAAAAAATAACTAGAAGAAATATAAGAGCAAGAGTCCATATATGTGAGTTGTGAAACAAAGTCAAGAGTATGGTGGAGTGACAGGGCTCTACTTGAGTAGACACTATAATAACTAGGAATTCTATTGATTCAAAATTATAGTTCAACCATAGTATCTCAAGAACGTTTAAACCATCATTGGTTCCCAAATTTGAAAACTCAAAGGAATTCACATAATAAAACAAACCCAACATCTTTGTGTTTTAATTGAAGCCAATTTTATTTTTAAATCATAAACAATTCATTGCAAGGTTTCATTTTTTGTTGCCATACATGCAGACGGTGAGAAATTGTGCAGTCTCAAACGTATGGTGTTCTAACAACAACAATAGAGAGTAATATAAAAATATGGATATTGTAGGTTATTCAGGTAACTATATTTGTTTAGCAGGAAAGAAACGAAGATTTTGAAGAGCAGATTTTTTTCAAGCAGTTTCCACTTTATAAGAGGCAAATGAGAGTAGGTAGTTGCAGAAAGACAATTTATTTGCATTTATTAATTACTAAAAACTATAATAGAATTATTTTGTGAATTTTAATTTATTTAGCAAATGCAAACAAATTGTCTAATGATATCCATTTTGGCTCCTACATAGCCATTCCGAAAAAGAATTTGCCTGAAAAAGGCATGATAGCGGATTGCGTGTAGTCTTAAGAAATGGGATTTAAGAATTTTTGACTTACTGATTTTAAAAAAGTATGTGAGGCGGTCATGTGAAATCGTTGGTAAACACATTAAATTCCACTGCTAAAAAATGACACTAACTAAATGGCTGAAAATTTGCACTGCGTCAGTGCCCTCGCTCCATGGGCATACCCATGCCTCATACATGCCCAGTCAAATCACCTTTTTCCACTGCCGTAGCCGCTCATGCAAACACGGACCTATGCGTATGTACACTGACATCATGACTTTTTTTATGTAAATTGTTGCAACCATTTTGTACAAAATGGGGACAAGAGAAAATGATGAAACCACATGAAAATGAAAATGACAATAAAAATATGACAACCAAAAAGTGAAAAAGAAATCTAACCGATGGGAGATGGGAGCATTTCAATGGTAGTCAATCTCTCTCCACCATTTCCCACCATTAAATTGTAAAATTTAACATAGGCTTTTCATATGAAAATGGCTATAGCATTAAAAAATAAAAATAAAATAATAATAAAAAAAAAACCGTGCCCATATAAATAGGGTTTGAGACCAGGGAATATCCAGAGTTTAGTGGACCATTTTATCTATTTGGGTACGCACTGAAAATTGTAATGGAAAGGAATGCGGGGTAAGCTATTGGATTTCATGACAAGCATTATGATGGCGGCAACATACAACAGCGGAGACCTGTTTGGCAGTAAAACTTTGATTTCAGAATGAGTATCAAAACAACCCAAATGACGAAGGCTCCTGTCTTCTACAGGTTCAGTCTACCTCCTAACAATCTCCATTCAAATTTCCGCTGTTCTATGGCACAGAAACCCATGAAAAGCTTCTTGAGTCCCTTCAAAATCAGCATAAAATTTCAGTATAGAGACTCTTTCTTATGGCATTACAACTACATTGTTTTAGCTCAAAAAGATTCTGCTCCACAGTACAATTGTGCCCCTTCCGCGAATATTGAAATCCCGAAGAAAAATGTATCCACCAAATTAAGGAAAAAGATGAGGGAGTCTCCAGAAGGGCTGTTAAGACATGGTTTGGACATGTGTTCCAAAAGAGGGGATTTATTGGAAGCCATTTCATTATATGAAAAT
Organism: Thuja plicata; assembly: GCA_018584345.1. NCBI lineage: Eukaryota > Viridiplantae > Streptophyta > Pinopsida > Cupressales > Cupressaceae > Thuja > Thuja plicata. Next base: position 1,647,918 of record MU226778.1, on the reverse strand, counting down.
GCACAGTCAGCTGGAGTTAAATTTGATCGGCACAATTACAATGTGCTTCTCTATCTCTGCTCTTCTGCTGCCATGGGTATCTTGAGCCCTGCCAAGAGTGGCACTAAAATAAGTAACAGCAATAATTCAGGTTCAACTGACCAAAATCATCAGCCTTCAATTAAGACTGTTGGAAAATTAACAGAGGTCTCGGAGGAAATCAAGGAATTGGCCCTCGATAGAGGCTTTCAAATCTATGAAGAAATGTGTTCAGAGAAAATCCCCCTAAATGAGGCTGCATTTACTTCCGTGGCAAGACTGGCTGTAGCAAAGGGTGCTGGAGATTTGGCTTTTGATATGGTGAAACAAATGCAATCATATGGTATAGCTCCAAGGCTCCGTTCATACAGTACCGTGTTGTTTGCTTTCTGCGAAAAAAAGGAGGTGGAAAAAGCATATGAGGTGGATGAGCACATGAAAGCTTTCAGTGTGGAAGCAGAGGAACCAGAGCTAGAAGCACTCCTGAAGCTCAGTGCTGAAGCTGGCAGAGAAGAAAAGGTTTATCATTTGTTGCATAGACTCAGAGCAAGCGTTAGACAGGTATCTGAATTAAAAATTTTATGGTTTATTTATTCTCAATTGATTACTTTAGTAGAAGTTCTTAAATGATAGCCCATCTGCAAATTCAAGAAGAACGCGATTAGACATGAAGTTATTGGATTAGAAAGAACACAAAGAACTAAATTTTATGGTTTAGCCAACTAGTCAAATTTCCAAAAGAGATGTAAACAGGCATTAGGTTTATGGATTGGCGAGATCTTAGGTTTAGTGAATTCTATATTCTTTCTTGAATATTATCGTATAATGCAGGCATCTCATATTTTCTTGATGGAAAGATTCACCATCTATTTTATTAAAACTTTCCCTGCAGGTATCTCCATCTACTGCAAATGTAATAGAGCAATGGTTCAAGAGCAAAGTGGCTGCAAAGGTGGGTACGTCTGGTTGGAATATTGAAACAATACGAACAGCCATGAAATCTAGAGGAGGAGGCTGGCATGGCCAGGGCTGGTTAAATAAAGGCAAATGGAAAATTGAACACACCAGCATGACCCCCACAGGTGTTTGCAGCTGCTGTAGTGAGCAATTGATTACAATTGACATTGATCCATTGGAGACAGAATATTTTGCCAAATCCATTGCGGCTTTGGCCACTCAGAAGGAGGTCGAGTCCAACTTCACTGAATTTCAGGTAGGTCTGTGATTCTCTCTGGTCATTGCCTTACCGCGAGCTTCTTTTTCCAGACCATGCGGTTCCTCAAAAAGAGTGACATCTCTAGTAACAGTCCTAGTAATTGTGAATTTAACCATATTGATGCAGGGGAACTCTCTCTCTGAATTCACACACACCTTGCAAAAGCCATTCAATTGACTTTACTTAAAACTGAAAACTTAAAACAGCCATGAGATTTAAATTGCAAGTAAGTATGATAGTATTCTTGTTGATGTAGGGGACTCCTTGTACATACCACCAAACAATTGCTGCAAATTTCACTGATGGAGGTATCTTAATGACCTCTCACACAATACCACATTACCACACTGATATAAATCAGCAACCTCTCTTAGACATACATTGCAATACAGAAATGCTTCAAACAATCATAAAAATCTGGAAACTATAATGGAAATTACTCATAGCAAACCACTTGAATTGATATGCAAACCAAGCAAACTGAAATTACATTGATATGATCATATGACAGCCATAGGGGCTGATAAAATCATCTCAAAACTGATGTAAAACTGATCCAAAACAGCAACCTCACATAAGCTTTAAATTTGAAAGAAAACTAGCAAACTGTGTCCGCAACTCTAAGCCCGCAGGCTTCACAAAACACCTTCAATTTTCTGAATCCAACATCAAAACCACCTTCAAAAGAAACTGTAACAGAAAAGCCACCTGCAAATTTGATTACAACCTTCATTCCTTCCTTCGCCAAATCCAAATCTGCAAACTCTTGCTTCAGCTGGGCCTTCTGGCTTCTACTATCTCTTCATTCTTTGCCTGCAGTGATCTGAATTCAATGGCGAATTCAGATGCAATAATAGGTATGCGGAAACCTGCAAATATTATTGAGAAAAATGGACGATAGCAAAAGTCGTAACAAGAGTTGTATGCATCAAAAGTCCCCATTAACTTACTCAAAATGAGTTCTATACACATCTGGAATTCCAATCATCTCAGGATTCCAATCCGATTCAAACTGAAGAGTTTTGGAGAATAAAACAATAAACAAAATTACAAAATTCCAGAAAACTACAAAATTGGATATCCCAACTTTGTGGAGTCATAACTTTCTGCTTGGTGCGTGGAATTCGAAACCACTTACATCGTTGGAAAGGTATCAAAGAGATCTAATTTCAGTCCCTTAAAACTATGCCTCCGGCTATTGCTTTAAGGGATTGACAACACTTCCGACCCCAAATTGTGCTTCGAAGTTCTCTGAAAATGCCAATTAGTAAAACATAGAAAATACTGAAAAATTAGATTTTTGGTTTTTCCCACTTCTGTTCATTATGTCAAATCTGGATCGCCCCCAAACTGCTCCGGATCAGACTTTTCCAGGATCACCCCCGGACAGCTCTTGATCACCATTGGACTGTTCTGGATCATGCAGCCAAAAACCTTTAATACTTGCAACCATGATTAATTTATAGACAAAGTGGGATGAAAATTAACTTGCGTTTACAACATATGATGGGTTGGAACTAACCCTCAAATTACATGCCTAAGTTAAGAGGCCTACACTTTTTGCATATTATAATGTATGACTTGCATGTAACAAAACATACTCACCAAATCCTGTGTGGCTTCCTACTTTATTGTAGACGATAGCTGACGCAAGTAACAAAACAAAACTCACCAATAACTGATGCCTTACCACCTTATTGCGTTTCAACCTTCCGTGGACTGTTATTCTTCTTCTCTGCAGTCATTACACATGTGTCTCCCCCTGCGTATCGTGTCTTAATTTGTTGTATCTGCCTCTTATCAGTTCCACAACCATTTCTTTTCTTGCATTGGTTTCATTTTCCAACTATCAGAGAATTACCATTTGAAGGATGCCCATACCCTGTTTCGATGCTACCATTTTGGCACGGGCAAGTAGGTTGCTCCCGCATCACATATTCCCTTTGACTTATATACCATAGCCAATGAAAATGCTTGGAACTTTTGAATTTTATTTTCTGAAATTGGGTAAACAAGGTGTAGGTAGTTGAGCTGGCTGCTTCTCCCAAAAGATGCATCTATTTAGGAAATCACTACCATCCCAGTTAAGGATCTCACAGGAGGCTGTTAGACCATGTCATAGATCCCAAGGGGATATGCTAGACACGTTCCAACAATCTCCCCCTTAGTGTTACCGGAGGGAATTCGAACCTGCAACCCCACTTTGATACTGCTTGTAGGGAGTTGAGTTGGCCGTTTCTCCCAAAATATTCATCTATTTAGGAAATCACTACCATCCTAGTTAAGGATCTCACAGAAGGCTGTTGGACCATGTCATGAATCCCGAGGGGATATGTTGGACATGATCCAACACAAGGATTCTCAACTATCCATGTTTCTACTATTTCATTTTTTTTTAGAGAGAGAGAGAGAGCTTCTGCCTGAAAAGTATTTGTTAGATAGCTCTTTGCACTTTCTATCAGGGTCTACACTATTTTGCAATGAAAGAAATTTAACTTCTGAGAGATATTTTCTTCTGTGTATCTCTTCATTGATTTTCTTATTGATATTCCTTGATACTTTTTATTATTTTAATAAAATATTTCTAACTTTGGCTGTGTTGTTTCCAAAAGATAAAGCTTTTGTATAATGAAAATGATGAAAAATTGATTCCAAATTGAAATGTAGATCCATAGCAAACTTTATGTCTAAGATATGCCACAATTCATCTTGGCATTTCTCATCTCTTGAAGTTTGTTGGATGGCTGAATTCTGCACCTATTGTAAAAAATCCACCATTTGTTCCCATACCATAAAGCACAAGAAAAACCAAACATAAATGAGTTACCTGAGTTTGATGCCTTAGCATGAACATAATCCTACTCAGGATCTCGGAATAATGCAGTAAAGAATTCCTCTGTGAAATGCTCTTTCCTTGCATCTTTGCCAGTATGAAAATGTGAAGAGATTGCTACATAAATATCAGTTGTAGGAACTAAAACAGGAGACCTCAACATACTAGCTCCTGCAATGGTCTCCAACATTTGACAATAAGTTATAACCAAAAGTTGCTAGGAGGCTAGGACAATGGCCCACATTCGCCTATTGACTTTCTTCCTTAGGACATCATAGGACTTTTTAGTGGCTTATTGCATCCCAAATAAAGATAGAGATAAGAGACTCCATGCCTAATGGTTTTGGCCTATCTTCTTTTTCCTTAGATTAGGTTTCGCAGCTGCCCAAGTCCTTATGACTAACAAAATAACCACTCCACTTGGATTACAAAAAATAATAAAACTATATATGGAGGTCAAGGAGCATTACCTCAGTCCTGATGACCAGATTATCAAGGGCATCCAGCTGTCTGTGGGAGTTAAATTCCGAGAATAGAGAAACAACAGTAGACAGAGCCAAAATCTCCTGTCTCAGTGTACGTAATTGCAGCATGTGGTTAGTCACTAAATATTCTGTCAGTTCTGAAAAATCCATATAAACTATAAAAGATTTAATATTCAAATCAGAATGTCAATACCCTAAGGTATTGCCATGCCATTGCCATCTTCTCTTATTCTGCTCAAATGTTGTTTACTTCTCTCTATTCAAAGTCCTTGGCAGGTATCTTAAGACAGGCCAGAAAAGGTAGAAGCATAAGTCGATACCAATGAAGGACAACTTTTTTGGCTCAAAAAGGGCCCTCTACCCTAAGCAGAATTTTGAAAAAGTACTGTTGTATTTTATTGATCTCTTTTAGACAATCTCATGATAGTCTCATGTTAAAAGGTTGTACTTTGCAGTATCATTGACGAGCTTTGGTTATTCAAGGGAAAGAAGATAAATTTTTATCACTTTATTTTTTTAACCTTTTGGCTTTTCCAGATAGATTGCAAACGACAACTATGTATTCAAAAAATGACACTAACATACTTGACTAAGTAGCTAATGCCTTGGAAATGGTTCATCTTAATTGGTAATTTCCAAAAATGATCCATTTATTGAGTTTTAACCAATAAGCTGTTGTTCTTATCTATGTAGGAATGGTTGGACAATCATGGACCATACGAAGCTATTGTTGATGGTGCAAATGTGGGCCTGTATTCTGAAAACCCTATTCCTAGTTCATTTTTCTCACAGGCAAGTAGACATTCCACATTAAGGAACTTTGGTTTTTCATTTGATTCAAAGAGCTTTATGGGGGTTTGAAATAACAGCCATGAAGTAAATATGTGTTTTGAAAAGGTAATAGCTTATTACCCAGACCTTAGCATGTGATATTTATTAATATGGTTGCATTATTCTAGTTGAATGCTGTTGTTAATGGCATAAGGGAAAGGAGCCCATCCAAGAAATGGCCACTGATCATCATGCACCATAAGCGTACAAGAGATGTACGTGCAATTCGACCTATCAATAAACAATTAATCAATGAATGGGAAGATGTTGGTGCATTATACCCTACACCAACAGGTTCAAATGATGACTGGTGAGAAAAGCGATTTTTGTTTTGATTTTGACTATTTTTCACCAATTAACTTTTTAATATTCTGCATCCAGAATAGCTACATTTGGTGTTTATGGATTATTAAATAGCTGTCAATCATTGGAATATTAATTCTGCATCCAGAATAGCTACATTTGATGTTTATGGAATATTAAATAGCTGTCAATCATTATAATTAGCTTTACACTAAGAAGCATTCTTGGGGTCCAGGACATGTTCCCTACATGATTGGTAATAGAGATATGGGTACAACTTATGTTGTGTCCCCATTTTGCAGGTGATAGTTGAGGCATTGTAAAATGCCACTGCCCTCTCTAGAGATGTATGGGCATTCCTCTGCCTATAGGGGATGACAGGGAAAAACCAGCCCTACAAATGAAAAAAAAGTATTATCATATACAAAACTGATGCTAATGAGTAAGTAAACTATTTTTGGAAATCGATGGTTGCCACATTACAAACAATTTTCTAATCTTATGTTTCCAATGTGTATATTCATTTGGGGAGCTTGCTATTTGAATATTTTAAAATTTTATTTTCTACTTTTGTATTAGATTTTTAATGAATGATTTTCTTGTGTTTCAACTTCCAAGGATTATCATACCCTATGTTATCCTTGACATATTTCTACAACCCATGCTGTCCCTGTTTCTCCAGTCACTTCTTATTGTTTCTTAAAATTTGGCCTGATTGTTAAGCTGTTCCATGAGCTTCTCCTTATATTCTCCCATTTCTAGAAACCTGTCAGGAGTTAACTGGCTATCACTGTATATTTTAGTCATTGCACTCTTGAATCTCATTTGTCTTTAGGACTTTGGAAAAGTAAGTATGCAAGCAATTCCTTTTCCAAAACATGTGTCAATTACACATCGGTGGCTATGGCGTGCCTCAAAGACGAGAGATGTGCCCTTGATTTTCTCTTACAAAAGCAGATGTGACCCTTGTGCAGCACTCTGCCCCCCTACTCCCTTTCCAGACTATACACAGGAAGGAAAAGATTATCTGGGATCATATAGTAACCATTTTGTTGTATGTTCACAACATCATCATGTTAGAAAGAGACACTTGTTCAATGTCTCTTCACATTCCTGAGACAAATTGGGTATTCCTCTGTTATGTTCAATTCTATAACACTTTCTCCAGTTATACCTACATCCTCTAGAGCAGAGCAGAGAGGGGTTACCCTCTCCTGTTAACTAGAACTATCACTAACACAATTTGTGTTATGGGACTTTTTCTCTGAACTGAAAATAAAGTTTTTTTTTCCCTTGAAATAACCCTTAAGAATTAAAGGGAGATTAAGAAATAAAGGTTATTGCAGACCTTTAGTTGAAAAGGGAGAAATAATGATGAATATTTGTAAAAACCCTTTTTAAAAGGGAGGAATAATTGTATCTATTAAAGAGTTATCGGAAACAACCTTTGTGAAAGGGTGTGATGGTTTGGAAACCACCTCTTAAAAGGCTAATGTAAAGCAATTATGTGAGGCTTGGGAAATGGCATGGATGTCACTCGAGGAAGAAGGTGGTTTAGTAGGCTATGGACATTGGAGAAATGGCATACAGATTATGTCCAGCTCGTTATAAAGTATATCTAGGATTGTCCTAGCCATGGCTCTGTGTTGAGCAGTTTTTTTATTGAGCATGTTTTACATGTGTTCTAAATAAGAAGTATTCCTCCTATAGTGTGCCATAGCTATGAAGGTAAAGACCAGCAAGATATTTCTAGGGTGAGAATGGTCACTTAAGAGATTCAATTTGGATAAGTATTGAACCTATTGTAAAAGATATTTAGAATTATTTATATATGACTGGAGTTAATTTGATTAAATTCTTTACAAAATGCTATTTGTTTCAATAACTTTGATACACTAAATCTTTCCAATTTGATACCCAGGAGAAAAGTAGCATTTCAATTTGCCTCCATGCTACAATAGATGCAGTCTGCTTTTTCATACAAGGATTTAACACTTAACTACAGACCTAGTTGCAACATTATGTTCTGACATTATTCATGTGCATGTGCATGTGCATGGTTTACATCTATAGTAAGATAGTTCACACGAACGTTATCTGTTCTATGTTCTCATGCACCTGGAAGCATAGAAAGTGAGTATTCTCAAGCAAATCAGAAAAAAATATACAAGATGCACATAACTTACAATTAACACTTGCAACTTCATTAATTGCATATACACATAAAATATCCAAATATAGACAAAAATATAATCAGGGAGAATGCATCAAAGAGCTTTCCAAGCAAGTGAACAGGAGCAACATAGTAGGAAGGCTCTCAACAGGATGTGGTCAGTTGGACAATGGCTGACAAATACATCTTGTATGGGAGTCAGGTATTAATCCCAACCAATAGACGGAAAATTAAAGTATTATCCGAAGCATAGTCAGAACACATACATCAATTGATCTAAGCTGATAATTCAGGGGACAAAACACTATTGAAGAGCTAAATGTATTGTAAGAGGCAAGCGGACAAACTTAAATAAAACAAGATTGACAATTTCTGAATAGCTGAACAAAGTGGGTTCTTTTTTCAGCTAAGAGCTTATATAAAATGGGCAAATCCTATAAGAATTGAGACTGACAAGTTGTACTCTACAAAGCGAAAGTGCCTCCCTCCTTTGTTCTCTCGAAGAGGTTGAGGCTGAGGAGCATTTTATTTTCTGCTGCCCTACATCTATCTACTATGAAATCTGTGGGAGCTACCATTGTTTGTATAGAGACTTTAATGGTTCTCTATCCACCATCTTCCACTTGCTTGATCAGAGATAGTTGGCCATTTTTCTTTATGAGGTACCCACTTTCACGCATAGGATCCTATGTGGCGGCCCAAAGCTACTAGACCGATTTGTTCCTTCTTTCAGGCAAGCACAAATGTTGGTGGCATCAAGCACCCCTTAGAAACTGTTGATTCATGTAAAGAGTGGGAAGGATTAATACCTTGTGATCTATTACTAGTAGGACTCCTTGCCACTTTAGCTCTCATTAAAAGGGTCATGATTTTACCTGCTTTTGACATCAAGGGCCCTCAAGCAGTCCTCACTACTTTTTCTTTGAGGTCACGACTTTCGGGAATATGACCCTATGTGGGGAACCCAAAACTGCCAAATTGATTGCTTCTTTCAGTTCATCACAAATGTTGTTGGCATTAAGTGCCGTTTGGATATTGTTGATTTATGCAAAGAGGGGGGACGATCAATAAGATACAACTCATCCTTGAGATATATTGCCAGGGATACATGAGGACACGTCCCCAGCCCTGGAAGTTGGTGTCTCCATCCCCCCAACATTTCAGGGGCGGCGGAACATTATGGGAACATCCCCCTGCTGTGCTCCCTGCAGAAAAATTTGCTGGAAACGAGCAAAACATCCCTAGAACGTGTGGGGACACCCCCAGCAGTTGGGTGCATATCGTCCATTAAAAAACAAAAAAAATGCAATTGTGGTTAAACATGCTGCATTGCCTAATGTGAACTTCTTGGATATTACTAATGTGAACTTCTTTTTGTATTAAAAATAGCTACACCACTTGGATATTTCATTTTTTATTCAGATCAAATAAATCTGCATAGAGTACCTGCTGTATCCGGATTGTTCATAACTAGAAATATTGTTGCTGATATAAATAACACTCCTGACAGTGGAAATTAGGCAATATGAAAGCTTATATAATGTTCACATTTAAGTACCCTGAATATTAATAACAATATTGGACAGAAAACTGGAATAACACCTTAGATGATCGGCATCCCTTCACAATCTGCACTAATATAAGTCTGTGATCCCTGTTACACAATCTACACTAATATAAGTGTTCAATCCTTTTTACACAATCTCAATCTGCAATATAAAATATGCACTAGGTTGCTGCTACGACAGGGATCAATGATAATATAACATGGCACTGTTAATATGACATTGGAGGATAGGAGGTAATATACTTCAATATATAACCTCCTATCGTCCGACATCATTTTATCGTCGCCATTTTAACTTGTACTTGTTTCAAAGTTATTGTGTTAGGTTTACTCCACCTCTCTTTTTCATTGATTTATTTGCTTTATTTTGTTACCTTTGTGTCTAGGGCCCTTTTTGCCCTAGTACTTTGCTTTTGCAGTATTTTCACATTCTAGTTCCATTGACCTATTCTTGGTCATTCATGGACATTGACGTATTTTCTTTCTCTATTTCTCAATGCGCGCTTGAAATGTAGCTAGTATATAGCTTCTTTGTACAAGAAATTGAGAACTTATTAACAATAGTAAATTTGGATTCTCAACGAGAAATAAATAGTCACCATACTTGGTAGCGACCCATTAACTTGTTTGAAGTTGAAATGAAAAATAGAAAATATTAATTGCCCCTAAAAAAATCATTTAATTATAGTATTTAAATATACATATAGGTTATTTAGACATTTAAATTATATCTTTTCAATAATGTTGTGCATACAATTTAAAATAGAAGTACTTCATTGGCATGCGGATACTATATTATAATTGTAAAATGTAATCTGTATAATAAGTAGTATTATTTGTAATTATATATTGATTAATAATACTAAGATATTATAATATTAGATGATATAATAATATATTTTAATAATTATTATTTAATCAACTATAAGCTAGCATATGGATATCTTAAATATATCTATAAAAGACAGCGAGAGAGATCAATCTCTAGGTGCCTATCTAAGCTATGTAACAATTTTGTAATATAGGTACCTCAATATTGATATCTCAACATTTTTTACATAGATGTATCTAAGATGTCCAAGCTAGTTTAATTTGGTAGTCCTACTTCTCAAGTTTGCAACTCCTAGCCCATTTCTGAAAATTCAAAGTTGGTATATGCATTGAAAACATTAGCTAGTGATCCAATCAGTCTATGTTGGACCATAGCACAAGCAGGTCCAACTATCACATTGCCAAATTTTGCTCTAAAGAGCCTCAAAATGTAAAAAAACAAAAAATGTAGAGCATATTGAAAAAGCAGATTTTTAAAAATCATTAGAATGCTGTCCAAAACTGCCACTTGGGTGATATGAAATGTTTTTTGAACCCTTTGCCTCTCCTTGAGAAATGATGTGCCCTATTGCTCCTAGTTTCTGCATTAGATGGAGGATTTTTTTATGACTCTGATTCCTTGCAAATTCCCACCCTGATACGAGAATAGTCTTGCTTTTGCCACTCAATTGAGTGGCATTTGTTGATTCTCAGTCTCCTTGACCAATGTATTAATGATCTAGTCTGTTGCTACTAGAGTGGTAATATCAAGATTTAGTTTTATGATTTGCAATTGTTCAAAAACATACGATGTGACCAATAGTAGTAGAAAGCATAGTCAGAGTAACCCTACATTACAACACAAGATAATATCGAAAATTTAGCTCAAATGCATTACTAACCACCTTGGTAATGGTGATTAGAAAGGCCCAAGTTTCCTATTTGGGCCTTGAAGCTGTTCTTTTTCAATGTGTAGCCATACTTTGTCACCCACTTGAAACTAATTAGGTACACAATGATGATCATGTTGCTTCTTGTGCTATACTAGTTATCTGCAAGATTGCATGAACCTATTGCTAAATGTATCAAATCTTCTTGACAAACTAGGTAGCCTTATCCAATTCTTTTTTGTATGTGGTGACACCTCATCTAATACAACAGATAGTTGTACATCGATGAGTTTCAATGGTTGGAACTTAAGGCAAACTTGGAATGGACTATGTCCTATGGAGCTGTGATGAGCTCAGTTGTAGTTGTGTTGGGCATAAGAAAAACTCTTTACCTATCTGTGGAGATGCTTTAAGTGATACATTTGGAGAATGTGCTCAATCATGTGGTTGACATTCTATGTGTGACCATCTATTTGTGTATGGAATGATGTTGGTTTTGTCTATTTTGTTCTGTCATTGACCACAATAAAGATAAAAAATGGCCGAGAAAACTACTATTGTTATTTGAAATTGACACAATGGTTTGTGGTAGGCCAGAATGTTCCTATACATTTTCAATGAACATCTTGCGAGTGCCTTATGTGGAGAATCCCTTCTTGCAAGGCATTATAATAGCCATCTTTGAGAACATGTCAACCACAAAATATACATAGTAGATAGCTGTAGGACACCAGATTTGGAATGTTGTTGGCTTAAAGTTAATCCATATTGGTTTAAAGTTAATCCTTATTATAAAGACAAGAATGAAAACCTAGTTACTCGAATAGGATAAAATTAGATCATTACATGTGTCTTAATCCTATGACATGAGACTCTAAAAAGCACATGACCTAAGTAAGCTTAAGCATGCTTGTGTGAATGGACCTACTAATAATTAATTAAGTGATATACCTTTTTCACACCAACACCCCTTTTTAAGCACAACATAGGGAGCATATAATAAAATGCAAAGATGCATTGATAATGAATGATAGATGGGTCTTGGCTATAAGGCTCTATGTGGTACCAATTTACGAAGAAATAAGACTTTCAGAATTAGAGGAAAGGAGAAAACTTCATGCGGAAAAACTCCTTTGTAAAAGAGAAAATTTATAAACTAACATATACATGTGATGGAACAAAGTAGGACTCAACATGACTCCCCATGGACAACTTATATCACAAATGTACAATGTATATCCTCCCCATAGGAAAGAAAAAATGATACAATGAATTGCCCCCACAAAATGGTTGATCATATTCCAATGGTGAATGCCTGAAGACAAAAATTGATGCATTGCTTGCAAATAACATTTATCCCCTCAGGTTGAAATAGATCCATTGGTCATTGTAGATGCCATTCCCATAATCTTGATGAATAAGGAAATCAAATCCAAACGTGTACCTTTGAATGCAACTCTAATGTCCTCATGCTAGAAAATTGTCTTCTCCAAAATAGGAGCTGCCCATTCAGAGAAGTGGAATGAGGAGAAGGAATCTGAATTGCATCAGGAAACATTGAATATGAGATGACACCGCTGCCATCAAAGAGGTCATACAAATCCTTTAATGTGTCCTCAAGATCTGCAATGTGAGACTACACCAACAAAGATGATATGTTAGAAATTCCAGTGAGGTTGATCTCGAAGATTGAAATGATCTTGCTGAACAGAAGTAGCAATAGGTGATGGTGGGTAGAGATCTCAATGCATCTTATTTGACTACATTGCTCATCTATAAGTCAAGTTGTATCCACACAAGATGTCTAAATGTAAACGTTATATGTATTTATAGATGCTAGGTTAGAAGAATTTTGCAAACTAATGTCATTTGCAATGCAATTCTTTTCCAATCGATGATGTTCCTAAACAATTTTCAAATCATGAAGTTTTCTTAAAATGCATTCATCTATAGCATGCCTTTTCTTCCAACAATAATCACACTTGATTTTCCATTCATTTGGAGACATGATTACAACTAACAAAGATAAATGCATAACAGAAGAGTTGAAATGAAGTCCACCCAAAAAGACAAAATTTATCCAGGTGCGAAGCTGTCTAAGTTATCAATTAGAATGTAAAAAAATCAACAAAATGAATAAAAGATACTTGGTGTTGATTCTAGTATAATCATATGGATGGCTAATCAAAGCTTGTTAATACCTTTCCAACACTATAAGAATTACAAAAATGGGATAGAATGCCAAAAAGACATGAGCTTAGAAGCCAAATAAGATGATCTGATTTCAACTATTAATAAAATTTACTAGCAATAAATTATGAAGAAACGACTAGCACCACCATATAGTGCTTGGAACCAAATTTTTTACGACTATTTGTTTTCAGAAAACCAATTTTGTATTCCCAAGTGATGCAAAAATAAATTGTACCTTCAGGGAAATGAATAGGGGCAGGTAGTTGTTGGGCAGCGATGAAGCAACGTAGGCTAATGACATGGTAGAGGGTGGGTGTCGACATGGTGAAGCAAGGGTTGCACAAATTGTAGCGGTTGTGGCTTTGCTATTTTTTGGGTAGCATTAATTGGGCTTTGAGTGCTTAAGTGTTGGCTCTTGGTCTCTAATATGATTGTGGCCTAAAAGACTTAAAACCTTTGGCCACTACTGATATTGATGTCATGTTAGTTGGCATTGTGACACTGACAACCTTGTTGACTTGATTGTTGCCCCATACAGAAGATGCTGTAAAACAAAAATACAAGTTGTTTTCAAAGTAATTTGGCTATCAAAAATACTTGTGAATAGCATCAATCATACTTGTGGATTAATGGTGGTTGTAGAAGCAATGTACAACTTTGTAGAACTATACATTTTTTTGTTAGTGAGATTTTCAAGTCCTCCAAAAAAATCACCTTGGTTTTTCAAACTCCAATTTTAGTGTTTGGACAAATAATCTTAGGGTTTTGACGCTTTCTAGATGTGACAGTGATATTTGTTTTGCACTATTTCAAAGCTTAAGGACATAACTCAAAAAAAGAACGGAATTATAGATTCAATGATGTGATACCATGGTGGAGTTGATGATTGAATTCCTACATTACTCGAAGGATCACTTGCAATCAAAACAACCTTTCAAACAAGAGAGAAGCAACTAATTTGGTTGGAAACTTGAGATTTCATTAGATGCTATTGAACAATGATTGATTATAGCAATCAATGACAAATCCTTGTTATAAAGACAAGGATGAGACCCTAGCCAAAACCCTAACATAGGATAAAATTAGGTAATGACACATGTCTTAATCCTATGACATGAGCCATAAATTACATTACCCAAGTAAGCTTAAGTATGCTAGTGTGAAAAATACTTGATTAGAAGTAATTAGGTGATATACCTTTTTCACTCCAACATAACACTCCTTACAAGTTAATAGGCAAAAGTAAAGCAAAAGTGGGTTTGGAAGTTTGAGAGTTATTAGATACTAGTGAATAATGATTGATCATAAAAATGCACAATGATAAATTCTTGTTATAGATGACGATGAATCCCTAGATAAAACCCTAACATACGTAAAATTAGATCATGACATGTGTCTTAGTCCTATGACATGAGATATAAATAAGTACATGACCTAAGTAAGCTTAAGTATGCTAGTGTGAATATGAGCTAATAAGAACTAATTAGGTGATACCTTTTTACGCCAACATAACACTCTTTATGAGTTAATTGTCAAAAGTAAAACACAAATGGGTTTGGTATTAGTGTAGATGGCGTCTCAACCATGTCTCATAGACAATAATCCCTTGGTGTTCATTTCATAAGGTATCACTAATTTGGAACCTCAACCAACTCAATCTTCATCACCCAAATAAATTATGATAGCAAGCGAAATGTGTAATTGCAAACGACTTAACTAACTACAATTCTTAATTTTAAAATTGATTTGGGCCATTTTTCCTTACAAGACAATGAACTATCCAATCACTCAACTAACACGGGTTTTCATAAACATCCCAACTATTGTGGACCTTCATGGGTTTTCAGTCCTTACCCTAAGTTGTTGATACAGATATGAATACGGGTACAGGTACATGTACAAGAACTGGTACGTGGGTACATGCAATTTTTTTTTTTTGGGGGGGGGGGGGTTTGGGTACGTGTGTGTATATATATACAAAAAAATTAAAGAAATATACAAAATTGTAAAACTAAATCATTTAATAGTATGATAATTCATCATTGATCAATGCCAAATGCCAAAGATAAATATTAGTTGCCAATTGATAGCTCAAAAATATTTAAATAAGCCATATCACATATGTCTAGGTTCACAATTCAAATGAAATTCATTACAATTACAAAATTGACAATAAAAATGGTAATTGTCTCATATCTTCAGTTTAGTTCATCAATCATCAAAATGATTATTAAAAAAATCATCATCTATTGCATTTTTAGCTGTTGCAAGTTCAAGATCATTTGAACCCAAAGTGGTGCCACTCGCACTAGATGCACCATGTGGAGGTATGTCATCATCATCATAATTATCATCATCCATGGTGACTCTAGCAAGATCCTCAATGGTTGCATCCAAGTTGGTACACACAACAGCTACATCCCAAAGCTTTGCTACCCCATCCTTGTATTGGGGATCCGTATGTGATAGAAGTCACTCATTGGAATGAAAATAAACCAAGTCGTCAACTCTTTTTGCAGCCAACTGGTTACGCTTCATTGAGTGGATAAAGGCGTATGTACTCCAATTCCGTTCAGTAGTAGAAGAACTTGCAACATGGAGAGAAAACAAACAAAATAAAAAAATAAAAAATGCAAAATAAATTAAAGAATGTGAAGCACTAAATTCTACAATACAAGTGGTAGAAAAAAACAAAAAAAACTTGTGAGAGGATCTTGATTGCAAGAGGTTAGAAGTACATATAATATTGACCATAGAGGTACCACCATGTAGTAGCATCCATTTTGGATTGGTCATTAACAACACAAGGAGTATGATTTCTTCCTGAGACAAACAAGCCAAATTCTCTCCTAACATTTTTCTCCACTTCTGGATCTTGGAAGAGTCTACTAAATGCCCGCTTGTACCTTTTAGCAACTTTAAAATCTCTATACAGTGGTAATCTCCCTGGCATAGAAAGTACATTGTTGCTATAGTACCTCGAAGATAGGGCATATGTAAGGAGGTGCAATGGCGTGATCATCTTTTTCCAACGATGAAGAATGATTGATTCCACCCTTTTGAAAAAGGTTTCTTCAGGGTCATTCACTCTTTTTTTGTATCACCACTTTTATTTTTGCTATCATTGTGTCCAGGCCATCATAGACATCCACCAAACATGGTACAACTGTATCACCGGAACATGGTCATGATAGGCTTAATGAAATCGAATACATATTCCACACGAGCCCACCAATTGCCATCCAAGATCAATGTTTTGACCTTTTTGTCGCTCTCTGAATTTGAATACACCCCATTGGTTGCTAATAACCGTTGACCCAATGCCTCATGCACCTTCAAAAGTCATCTCATAACAATTGTATGAGATGCAAATCGAGTCTCTGCAATCTAGGATCATGTTAATGTTGATATTATGGTCTTCACGACAAATATTTATACCTTGGATAATAATAATAAATATATAGAATATTTATTTATTATTATAATTCAATATATAAATAATACTATTAAATATAAGGGAATATTTAATATTTATTGTTTATTAATAAGATCGATTTTATATGCTTAAATGGTTTAATTTAAATAATAAATTAAAGGGGGCCCAAGTCGTCCTCTTGGGTATATATATTTATTATTTAAACTATCCAAGTCGGCC
Organism: Thuja plicata; assembly: GCA_018584345.1. Classification (NCBI taxonomy): domain Eukaryota; kingdom Viridiplantae; phylum Streptophyta; class Pinopsida; order Cupressales; family Cupressaceae; genus Thuja; species Thuja plicata. Next base: position 1,630,944 of record MU226778.1, on the reverse strand, counting down.
TCTTGAGGAGGCACTCCATTTGCATATGTAAGTAAATCGATTCTTGGAGAAGACATATCAAAAACATAACATATTGTCTCCTATCCAAGAATCGATCATCCTTGTGCGATTTGGATCTGCTATGCATGCCTAACAAAATCAAGCATCCTAGAGTGGAATTCGGCAAGCTTAGTATTGGGCGAATTTTGTCAAGTGCTGGCCCTTTTTGAGCGAGCTCCTTAAGTGATTGCATTGAGCAAAATCTGTCTATGTACTGAAGCGAATTCATGCATTAGTAGCTGCGAATTGTATTAAAGATGTTGATCCACCTTATTTGTGAACATGCGATTTCTATTATAAGCGGATCATACCAGCATCGATTAGGCATCTAAAACTGGAACATATTGCAGAGTTCTCCATCTTGTGTAGGCATAAAAGGCAGATCGATATCTACCCTAGATGGCATATTGAAGAACCATTTGGAGAGACATAAAGTTGCAGGTCGGTGATCAACATTTATTGAAGTCATTGGGAAACTTGATTTCCGGGTACTATCTCTCCTACCTTGGTTACTTCATTCTAAATCCTGTGCTTAGTTTAATTGAAAGATCTCTAGAGTTTGAACATTCCTTGTTAAATCTGGAAAATATTAACAGTTAATAGTAAGTTAATAATACATAAAAATATGTAAATAACACATTAAAAATATATTACAAATTTATATACATATTGATATTTAACATGACATAAATAAAATTAAATAAATAAATAAAATTTACCTTCAACAATTCCAACTTTGAGAAAGTTTTGAAAATTGCTTGTGACATATGGTGGTTTGTCACAATTTCACAAACATCTAGATCTCCTCACCCTCTTGGTATATTTCTTTGATCCACTATATTTGAGTGCTAATTGCTTGCATCACCAAGTTGAGGGAGTGTATGGTGCATGGTGTCCAAAAAATGTGCTCATATCTTGCCTCAACCAAAGCACCTGCATGCTTGAAGGCTTACAATTTTTTGCATTGTTTGTAATTACTTGGACCACATTCTCATGACCCACCATCTCTATGGACTCAATGAGGATCCTGAAAATGAACTCGACATCTTTGACTTCCCCTTCACAATCAACCACCCTCAAAAGCATTGCCCCTTCGGGGGACACCACTATAACATTTATCAATGGATGGTTTTTGCATTCTTTCCATCCATCAGAAACTATAGAAACACTTGATTCAACCCAAGAATCTCTAATTGGTTTTAGTGAGGCCTCTACAAAATTGTTCTCTTTGCAATAAAGTGGTATGCACCTTTTCATACCCAGGATTTGTGAAACCAGGAGGTGCACTATTGATTGCCAACACCATTTCCTGCCAATATGGTGATCTCACCAAGTTGAATGGAAGACCATTGGCATAGAGGCAACACGCAATTTTTTATTCAGCAAGAACTCTTGCTTCCATTTTAAAAGCCTTGTCCAATGGACCTCTCTTACGGGTGGGAATTTGTACTTCATCTTCGACTTCCGCAGAGAGTATATGCAAGAAGGGATGTGTGGAGGCCACTACTGTATCAGTGGGTAAACTCATTGTTTTTTTCTTTCTAGAAGGATAAGCACTTTGTTTTCTTCTTGCAATCATTTTATCAACATCTTCTTGTTCTTTTACGAATGCCGCCATTTCTATGGCAAACAACCCCTTCTTTGTTGGGCCCTCACACATTTCCATCCCTTTTCTCGAAGGGCCCATAAAGTGAAGTTTCACTCGAAAACAAGAGCTATTAAATTGTGTATTACACAAATTACACTTCAAAAATATATCTCCCACTTCTTGGAATTTGTGAAATCCTTGTGGTATCTCCATAAAGGAGATCGTTTATAAATTTTGAATCTTGGTTTACTTTCACACCCACTGAACTTCGACTACTAGCCATTCTTGTAATCTGAGTTTTTGCTATTATAAGAAATTGCATAATTTTTTATTAGAAATAAACTAATAAATGCAAGCATAAAAGTGCAAAATAAAGATATAAAAACATTATAACAAAGAGTAAACTTGTTTCTTTTTTTCTAAAAAAAATAAAAATAGAAATAAAAAAATTCTTCACAAACTTGAAAAAATTCATTAAAAGATTAAAGAATAGGGTCAAATGCTTACCTTAGACACTTAAATGTCCTTCGTGGAAGCTATTTGGCACTCTATGAACGATCCCCTTTGAAAAAAAATTACCTGCCCTTCGAAATGCCAAAATGGAGACAAAATGAGTTGAGTGCAAAAAAGTGACCAAAATAATATATTTTTAGGTTGAATGGTCTCATAAAGGGCCCCTTTAGGGTTTTGAGCCAAAAAAAAGAAAGAAGAAATCTTTTTTTTTGAGTTTTTAAAGTCACTTTAAATGACTGGCTTGTGGGTGCGATTGAGCGTGTATCGGATGCTCCAGATGCGCACTACAGGCTGTGGATGTGTAGGTTGTGCATCCGGTGTGCATTTGGACTCAAGCGCACTTGGATCTGATGTGCACCAGCAGGGTGTGCAACCTGCACCATAGTCGTTACCTAATCACCTAGCAATCATGGACCCGCATGGGCTTTCATCAATACTTGATCACCCGACTATCGTGGAAATATCATGTGTTTTCAATGTTTGTCATTGCCTAATCTCTTAACTATTATAAGGCTTTAGGGGTTTCAATCAATGCCAATCACCATCATGGGTTTTGATCAAACCCAATAGTATGGATTTATCGTCAATATCATACCTTTTGGGCAAAAGTGCTTACTAATATTCAATCAAAGTTAACTAAATAAGTCCAAGCTGCACCATTTTGCATGAAAGTTAAATATCTAGTCAAAGTGTATGCACAAGGTTATGCATGCCTCTTTAAAATATTTAGATCAATGATCAAAATACCTTAGTCAAAATGAAATGTCAACATTATTATCTGGTCAAGCTCTTCTTGAGAAGGTAAAATGCTTGGAAATTTTTCTTGCAAAATGAACAATGCAATCAAGAGATTAGTTTGTTGAAAGCCACTGGTCAACAGCACTGGAAACTCAAAGCTTTGGTTTTTGTTAACTCAGCAGTTTCAAAGTTGGATCATTTCACTGGTCAAAGGGTAGCTCTGTGTTCTTCTATGTTTTTTGTGTTCAGGACTTTGAATTGCAATTAATTGGTGGGATAACTAACAGGTTGATTAGTTGACCAACTAATAGTAATTAATCCAAGTTGGCAAGGATGATGTCATGCTGGTCATCTCAGTCAAGCAGGTTTAAACAAAAAATTCAATAATTTCCATGTGGTTCAATTAGGACAGAAAATATTTTGGTTTTGACATTCTCTGTTTTGGCTTAGACTTTGAGGATGTCAAAATCTGATTATATAATGTTGTAAATGCTTGGGTGTTGTCATAGACATGTTATTGTCTTCTTCTGTCTTTTGTTTTGAATGTTCTCCTTGGTCTTTATTCTAAGACCATGTTCCATCATTTTGAAGATATAGTTGACAATTTAATGGTTGTAGTAGGCTATTGTAGTTTTCCCAACGCTGCCTCCTGAGACAATTTAAGAGATACTTTCTATACCCTTTGATATGGATCACTTCGTATGAATGCATATTACTGTTGCTTTATGGATAAAATTTTAGAACTTTACCCTTTAGTCTTTTTCGGTTTTTCACCTGCATTAGTCTCATTTATATTCTATATTTTATACATTACTTATATGGCATAAGGAACTTCCTTTGTATTGGTGATGAATTCCTTAGAGTTTGGTTAATCCCTTTTGGTTGTTTTTGAATTTTCAAGATAAATTTCTTTCTATTTCATTGATTTTTGTACATTCTCTTTTTGAGCTCCTAGGGCACTTACTAGTACTACATCACTTATTTTTTAACAGGTACTGGTTATATGCAGCTGTAAAATTTAAATGCTTGATCATAACTTGTGACGAGATGAGAGACCACATATTTGCAATGCTTGGGAATGATTTTTTTCCCAAATGGAAGGAAAGACATCAGGTATGTAATTGGTTGTTACTATATTCCATAATTAAAAAACAGACTCATCACTTGTCAATAACTCAGCTGACCCAAAAAATTTAAAAAACTCGAACTTGACAAAAACCTGTGGAATAACTGGCAAAATTTCTGAAACTTTAAAAATACATAAGTTTGTAAAAATGTTTTTGAAAAATATGCATGCTACTGAATTAAGGGAACATATTGATATTATTGATTTCCTTCATATATCTATTTTACACAGGGAAGTGTCCCCGACCCTTTTTGATGTGTCCCCATTTTCGGGACATCTTGGGGACTGGGGCATGCTGTGATGTTGCCATCCTATCCAAACAAGCAAACTTCACGTGATGTCCCCTTTCCGAAATAGGATTTAATAATAAATAAATAAATAAACAATAATAAATTATAAAATGGTATAATTACCGGACAAATTTTTATGAAGTCTCTAAAATAGACACAATTGCAAAAGATAAATATTGCGCAATAGAAATATATATTTTAATGCATATACATTGCTTAGAATATAAAATATATAATCAATTCCTTATATGAATATATTAGGCAATAACATTAATATTATAAATAAATAAATCAATGTTATATATAAGTATCACTGCTGGTGAATGTATTAATTGATGTATTTAATTAGAATGAAGATCACAAATGTGGAGAAGGTAGGATGGGTAGTTGGTCTAGTATGGATCGCCCTAGTATCTAAAGGGGCCAACAGTTGGTTAGATCTAGTACGGATCGCCCTAGTATCGAAAGGGGCATCTGGACGATAGGAGTCGGCGGTTGGGGTTACTTCCAGGATCGAGTTGGCCCAACTTTATGCACCATCTCCTCCCCTTCAACTCTATCTCTTCTAATGTGCTCTCCTATAGAAGGGGGGGGGTCTGCATCATCACCTGATCGAATGACCAATGATCAATTGGCCCTTTTCTTATCCCACAACATCCAGTCCAGACTTACCATTGAGGCCCTATATACCTATCGGGGACCGACCCTATATATCTATCTGGCCCGGATCGCCTACCTCCTTTCCGAAAAAAAAAACCGTTCTGTTTGTGATAGGTATGGGTCGAGTGATGCGGATAGATTATGGATAGTGATGCCACCATAAATATACGTTATACATGATACAACCAGTCATCAGTTGTATAAGGCTACTATTATGGATGGATGAGCAAAAAATAATAATAAGCATAAATAACTACTCTCAAGTGAGCAGAAATAATAAGCATCTAACATATTTGACTGCCTTCATTTGAACTTGAATAATAAATAAATAATAGATTCAACTGCTTTCACATGAACTTGAATGATAACCAATTAATTGATTTAACAACTTTATCTTTTCAAGGAATACATAAAAAAGAGAGAGAAGAGAATTACTGTTCTTTCTTCCATTTTGGGGATCTTGTAAAAGTCTTGGCATAACTAAGAGAGGGAGAGCATCATCGAGTGCTCTACTTCCCAACCATTGACCAGCAATCCTCTGCTCAACTTCCTATTGGAAGTGGCCCTGCCCTACACGGAAGGTGTAGACACAAGGCTAGGTCTGATTGCCATCCAAGCCTGGTGTTTAGAACCTACACCATTCATAGTCAGCCACATGATCTAGGCACCTATTTAACTAGTATGACCCTTCTAACTAGACATGTATTTCTGGTTCATGTGAATTGATGATCGCATGCATCTTGCACTACGCCACCTCGGCCAAGGTTTATCAATATGATAATACTATCTCATGTCGTTATATTGCACTACCTCTACTAGATTTTATAACAATTGAGTCCAATTGACTCTCTTGGTCTTAACAACCAACATCCGGCTAACTACCGTTGTCTACTGATATTAACGGTCTTCTGACTTTCAAGGGATGGTGACCGTAACAAGCAATTGCTAAGTAGTGTTGTGACCTTTTCACATCACCCCATTGCAAATGTGGACCCCCTACTTTTCGGTCCACTTGGTCTTTTGGCTTTGGTTCCTAGTAGTTTTGGCTGTAGTCTCCTGAAGTTCCTCATGTTCTGAATGAGTTTTGATGAAATTGGCTAAGTCTTGAATTGAAACATGTGCCTTTGCCTCTTTGAATGAAATTTTGTGAAAAAATAGTGGATTAGGTCAAGTGTGAAAAGAATTGATCTTGCAGAGAAGATGTTGGTGAAATTTTGAACGTTTTTTATGTACTTACTATTTTTGGAAATTTCTATTTTGGCATGTCTATTTTTATAAGTTTCATAACGTCCTAGAATGGCCTAATTTTGAGTTTGGAACAACTTACTATTTTTAGCAGTTTCTATTTTTAGTAAGTCTCACTGTGTCCCAGTTTGCCCTAATTTTGCATTTAAACAAACTTACTATTTATAGTAAGTCTATTTTTGGCAGGTTTGATGAGCACTGGCAGAGAAACAAGCAGGGCGATGTCTGATTCTAAATCTGGAAAGTTGATTAAGTCAAGCAGTTGATCCCGAAAATGCGTTAAGTTTGGAACATCCTTGAAATATCCAAAAGTGTAAAGGCACAAAAATGGCCAAGTCTAAAGAACATCTCTTAAAATGCCACCCAAAAGAGGAAGGGCATGAAAAATCACTAAGTATGAAGAAGTCTTTGATATAAATGCCTGAGATGGAAAGTGTGAAAAATTGTCCAAGTGTTGATTGAGAGGAGGTGAAAATGGCAAAAAATTCCATGACACGCTCTCAAGTGCACCCAAGTTGGAAAGGGTAGAAATTGAGTGAAAATGCGAAAATGACTAAGTCTTGATTCAGGAACATGGAGGAATACAAGAAAATGGTTAAGTAAATGAGAATTCCTCCACACATGCTAGATGGCACTCCTGGTTGCAAATCCTCCAAGGCAAGGAGTGTGTTCCAAGTTTAAAAAATTCCCCTCCAAGGCTGAAGTGTGCCCTTGGGGGTGTATTCCACTAAGTCAAAGAAAATTCCAAAAGTGCAAAAATCCTTGACAAGGCCTCAAATGCGCCTTGGAGCGCAAATCCTATGCAGGCAAGGATTCTTTTCAAAGTCATAAAATCTGCCTACTAGCATTATATGCACCCAAGAGTGCCATTTACATTATGGCATGGAATTTCGCAAAGCTTTAAAAATACTCCATCCAGTGATTTTTTTAGTGGCTAATATTCGCCAATTGGCTAATTTTTGAAATTTGAGAGTCCAAATTTGGCTAATAATTCAAGATTTAAGGCGACCTAAATCGCCAAACTTTTACAAAATTTTAAATATTTAAATCACCAAATAATTTATTTTATTAAAAATTTGAACTCAAATATTCGCCTAATATTTGATAGATGGTTAGATTCAATTCGCCTAAGTTTTATCAGTTATTATAGAAATCTAAATTAATCCACCAATAATATATCATAACTGTTAGTTATAGTAGGGTTGTGTCACCAATATTAGTTGTCATTATTGATTTAAAATATAATCTAGTGATCTTCATTATATTCCATGAGGCAAAAATGTTACTATCTT
>MU226778.1:1562362-1623318 GCA_018584345.1 Thuja plicata | reverse complement strand
AAATGGTAGCAACTAGATACTATAGAGTTCCCTTAAACCCATCAAATATTTTCATAGTTAGCCTAATAATTTTCTATAAGAACTCTTTTTTCTTTAAATATAATTATTTTCCATGGTCATTAAAGAAGTTTTGGTTACTGCTTGAGATTCGCCAATATTTTCTACAAAAAATGTGATTAAAAAATTCGCCAATACAAATAATTTGTTTTCCCAAAAAATTGAGAGATTCACCAATAGGAATTAATATTTTTTAAAATAAAATGAAAAATTTGCCAGGATTTTATATATTTTTCTAGAGGGGGTTTCTTAAAGTTATCCCTGACTCCATCTAGTCTCATATGCACTAATTCTTCATGCTTAAGGAATTCCACTCAACCTAAATAATTCCTCCACAAGGTCAAATTTGCGTCCAGCAATGAAAACTTAATGTTTAATTAATTAATTGCTCACCTGGTCTAAAGACTAGTCAACCGTCCAATAAAAAATCCTTCCTCCACTCACTGTTAAGCTTTGGATAGCTCCGTTTTGAAAGTACATCAGCCCATATGAAATACCACAGCAGATAGAAGGCTGCAATACCGCCTCGAGAGACTGCGCTAGTCAGCCTTTGTGAGGTTGAATGGGTGGGGATAAGGTAAGGCTTCAAGCCTTCATACCAATGAATCACCCTCCTTGTGCTATGTATGTTTTGGGTTTCCAAGTTACATTTGAAGAGAAACCATAAAGAGTTTTGTATTTGAGAATATGAATCATTTTTGCATCTTGAGTTGCATGTGTAATGGTTAACCTGATACTGATAGGTAATCTGCTAATAAGAAATCTTTGGTCTGCAAGACCTGCAATCAAGTATAATGGGTGCTTAATGAATTTCTTTCGGTATATTCTTATGCATGACGTTTTGCTAAGCCATGTGACAATTGTTTTTCATTTCTCTTTAATTGTCCTATCAAGTTCTCTAGGAATACTCTCCTTGGCCTAGCAGAGGTAGAAGCATAGAAGAGGTGCTTGCTCTTGTCAATTGACACATAATTGACTGTAGTTTGATCATGAGTTTTGCCTTATCAGTCTGAACTGACCTAAGTTCCTCAAAATTTAGACCTAGAAGTGCTTTCTCTAGAATTGCAGGATACAATTTGGAGCGCCAACAAACATACTACTGTTACTGCATGCATAAGAACTCATGATTTTGAAGAAAGAACCGGCTCAAGCATTTCAGCATAATCCCTTTTTATCTTAATTCTCAGTTTCTTTATTACTGCTTGAACTTTGTCTATTTTCTTGAAAATCTAAGCTAGAAATTAATTTAAAAAACTGCATCTATATGATTTCACTTGCCATTTGTTTGATTTCTAATAGTCTTCAATGATTAGATTTTTCCATGAATATATTTTTTTCACTTTCTGATAGCTTTAGAACTTTTGCTTCTAGTTTATTTGTGTAGTAAGTTGTCATGAACATATTTTTCATTTCACAATATATTAATAGTGATTTGCTTAGACCTGAATCTGCACAGATGTAATCTAGGTGCAGTCACTGCATATGTATTTATAAATTATGTACTTATGAGTGTTCAATTCTACATCTAATATTCTTTGTGACCATTTGTTCCTACACATTTTCATATGGTTAAGTGTGCTGGCGGGTTTCAGGTTCGATTCTCCTTCACTATACATGGTCCAGAGTTTCACATGCCACCTCCATATTCAATTGTGGTTCAGGTATGTTTCAACTTTCAGTAGGAAGAGGTAGACTAGTTTTAGTATTCAGTACATAGTTTCTTCTTCTATTTACAAATGAGCTTTCTAACATCTATTTCAGCTTCCAGTTAGTACTTCAACAGCCTTTCCAATTGTGATGTAGGAGTCTGAAAGAGGATCATGGCACATACCCATAGCTGGGGGAGATGAAATTCAGATCTCAAGAAAATGGCTTTGTGTTACAAGGCCTGTTAAGGTTCAAGGAACAAGGCGGCGTAGTCAGGCATCCCAAAAAATAAGTCAACAAGATTCCAAACTCCCTGAACCTGAACATACTCATGGAATGGTGACTTGTGACTCAGATGTAGATTTTGACAATACTAAGGTCTCAAGAGCTGACAGCAACAATGAAAAGGTTCAATTTCAAGACCTGCCTACTCAAGCTGCTCCAATGACAGCTGGATTAGGGAAATAAAAAAATACTAAAATTAAAAACCAGAGAGAACACAATTTGGTGCCACCTGCATCCTCACTCCCTGCTTCAGTAACACTAAGAAGATCAAGACTTTGCAAAACCATATAGACTTTTCTATCGATTTCCAAATTTGATGGAGTGCAATATATCTATATTCGATGAGTGAGATATATATAGATAGCCCAATGTTGGCACCTTTTTGAAGATTCTTATACTTGCAGTCTCTGTATCTACTTCTAGTACTCCTGGTGTAGGCAGATTGGCAACCCCTGGTTTACGCTGGAGTTTGGTCACGAGGTTAAGCTTAAAACCTCCATGCCCTTTTTTCAAAGGGGGTTCTCATACTCCAAGTTGGCTTGCTGGTTAGACTAGGGCCTAAAAGTGACCTTCATTTCTACCATTCTATAACCAAATGCTGCTTTTATAATGGAACAGTTTTCAATCAGAAATGGCTAATTTATTTTGGTTGCATCTGTAGCTTCCCTTTTCCACAGAGCAATCTTTAACTTTGGTCCCAACATATCCGAAGTTAAAGATATGTGAACAAAGAAATCTGTCAAAACAAAAAAAATGTTGATGTGCAGCTTGCTGATTACATTGCATATTTGCAAATTAGCCGGTAAAAGTTCCTTTTCAGTTGAAAATCATGATGCTTCATGCAAAGCATGTCAATTTTTAAAGGTTGAAAGCAGTAATTTATCATAAGTGTTGCTAAAAGTCAATGATCAGGGAAGAGCTCATTAAGTTATATTCATTATCTGGTGCACATGCTGCAAGATGTTTGTAGTGTATATCTAATTTAAACAAGATGAAACGTTCAATAAAATTATAAATGTTTAGAATTACAGTGACTATGGACATGAGTGGAATGCATAAATCTCATTTGAAATTCAATGGGAAATGCTGAATAATTAAAAATGTTTCTTACCTACAAATAGTCTCATCAAAGGCAAAGACCAAGAACCTAAAATAGCAGATGACTATAATAATTGCAAGTCAACATTCTGTTGGAGTAAATAATGTTTTACCTGTTTACGTTCGACTAAGTTTCCTTAGGCAGCCAATATTTAATATTTAATTGTTAGGTCTTTTTTAGATTTTCTGTTTGGGTAGTTACCTACCTACTCCCACATCTTGCTTGTATTAGCAAGGTTGTTGTACATTGTACTATATCAATTCCACATCAATTGAAACATTTCTTCAATCATTCAATCTCTCTCTTTATTCAAGCTCTTGCTTGAGCGTTCCCTGGTGGTTGTTTATTTCTTGGTTCGATCATGATGGCCTCCTATGTATTCCTTCATGGTATCAAAGCCTAAACCAAGGAGATTCCATCCATATTGGAGAATTAAGTTGCTAGAGAAGGGAGTTATTATAGAGGCATCAATTCGTGCCTTCATGAGTTCTAGGTGGTCAATATAATCAACGTCTCATTTTTTATCAAAAATTTTGGATCGCCTTTCATTTGCAGTAGTCTACTTTGCTTTATTAGCCGGGTTAGATTGATTTTTTGTTGATTGTTGGAGGCTTTTCTCCTTGTCTCAAGTTGTGGCACATATATCATTCGATTGTTGGCTTGCAATCTAAAGGCGTTATCTATTGGTTGTGGCTCAAGCATATCATCATACTGTGGTGTTATTTGCGCAAGGTGACTTCATGTTATTGCTACCAGTGGCTTACATCCTTTGAGGGCAAGGTTTTCTTGGCTTGCATTGCCCTTTCTTGGCGTTTTGTGGAGAACATGGTAAGTTATTGCACACCTTTATTGCAAACTAGTGATTCATAGTTTCTTTGCAGTTTCATGATACTTGATAACCATTGGTGCAAGTGGCTTAATTGCCTTAGTAGGCCCGAGTACACATTAATTTATTTTCATGGCTTCTTTATTTGCGTCGATGGTCAAATCTCATTACAAGTGCAAGGCACTTTGTACTCTTTGTTGTGCCTTCATTTCCTTGTAAGGCTCCATGTTGGATCAGACATTTGTCTTGGCAGGCTTGTCTAGACTGCCTTATGGGCTTTATGGCATGGCCGACATGTGAAGTAATAGATCTGCTTGCTCATTGCATTTATGTTTTGCACAACTTCTTTGTGTTGTCTTTAGAGTTTGTTGATCGGCCTATTTGGCCTTTAATCTGCAGTTTGTTGATCAATCCATTTCCTTACTGCAAGTGTACACATATATTGGGCAGTTCTTTACCTCTGTTCGAGCTCCTTCTCATTGGTCGATATTTTATTGATTCAATGATTAGACTCTATACATTCTAAAGTCTGTCAAATATTATGTTTAGGGTTTGTGTGAGAAAATTGGAGGTGGGCTTGTTCATAGCGTCGTTTTGGGAGAAGCTTTTGCTCTTTAAATTACCCGACGTTCTCCATTCCATTGTGAGCATTGTCAAACGCTCACGTCCTCGCACACACATGTTATGACTATTGCCTTGCCCATGCTGGTGTATTGCCTGAGGTGAGGCTCATGGTGCTTAAAGTTTTTGGAGTGTGATGATTTGGAGCCTTGTGTGTTCTCATTAGTTGTTCTCCTCCACATTGTGATTGTGGATAACTTACCTTGCTAGTTCTTATCGATTGCTCGACCCGTGTTCATTCATTTTAGTGAGCTATTTATTTTTTGGAGGGCGATAGTAATTTGTTTTGAGATATGCACTTAAGTTGTTGTGGCCTTGATATGTGGGAGTGGTTTTTGTGGCAAGGCTTACAATCCCACCACCCTATATCATCATTATTCCTATTCGAGTATTGTGCAACCATAATGCTCTATTCCAACTAATTTCAACCTTTGTTTTGGTGTATTGCAAAACAATTATTGCAGATGGGAGATGCAGGGCAGATTCTTATAACATCTCAAGAGATGCAAGAAGGGATGCCAAAGGCTCCTAAATTGATGGAGTTGACAATTTCTAAATTTGCTTGCAAAGAACTAGATCCTATAACAAAATAATTAATTGATGAGTTTCTGTAAGATGATAAATTTGTGGAGGCTAGGGCATTTGTTCAATTTTTGCAGAGAATTCATATAAATGTGTTCAAAGAAAAATGTCAACAAAGGCAAAAAGACTAGCCCGATAGAAACAAGGATGAGATTGAGACTGAGGTAAAATAGGAAATGATAGCTAATTTTTACAAGATTACTCCTAAAGAAGGCAGAGAGTTAGTCAAGAAAGAGGGAGTACTTATCCTGCCATAATGGGACATAGTTGATTCCATAGTGTATTAGAAAAGAAACAAGAACCATGCATGTCACTGAAGCAGAGGCTCAAAAATCATCTAAATGAGTCAAGTTCAGTGAGGACCATGTTGCATTAGTAATGTGGTTGCTAAAGAGGAAGGAACACAAGAAGACTAATGAAGACACCCAGGTTGAGCAAGCAGCTAGTCTGCTAGTAAAAAGAGTCGCAGAAACTACTGGGGTAAGAGCAATAGGCATAACATTGGAGTCTGCAAAATTCGGTCTAAAGGTAGAAGAGAAGCAAGAGGAAGAAATTAAAAGCCTGAGAATCAAGTTAGAAACAACCCTAAAGGCTTATAATGATGAAATGATGAAATCCTTGGAGAAAGATAAAACAATTATCATATTAGGAGGACAAAAGTTAGTCCAAACTTCTCCACGGAGGGTGATAACATAGGACCCAAATAATCCCTCTTCATCTAGCCCAATCATTGAATTTCCTCCTTCCCCCATGCCATTTGGCCCTACTACAAAGGCAGATCTGAATTATGAAAAGGATAAACTAGTAGCTGAAAGCACTAGATTAGAAGGGGTGAACAAAAGATGGAATGAAGAAAGTACAAAGTTCCATGAGGCACAAACATGGGTGCAACAAAGATATGAGGACAAGATAAGAACCACACTTATGCATTTTGCTGGCGATCTAGACCCAACCTCTATTTACTTACATGGTAAGAAAATTATGAGTATACTGAGTTCTTTCAATGAGGACAAAGAAAATTGGGATTTGATTATGCAAAGATAGAGAGGAAAGAAGGAAGAATTTAAATCTTTGTATTCCTTATCTAAGAAGGAAGATAATGTGGACATAGTGTTGACTTCCACTTACAAGTGCCTTAAAATTTTAATTGATTTGGATATGAGGAGAAGTATCGTCCTTAAAAATGCAGAGACATTAAGAAAGGAATATTAAAAAACCCGTTATGAGATATTCCCCAAATTATTCAGGAAGAATGGCAAGATAAAAAGGGAAGCCTGGTGGATGAATGAGATGGGTGAAGAATTGGCAACAAGGACTAACACCATCATCACTCTATAGAACACACTTTTGTTTGTTCAAACCGTTGAAACCATTGAAAAGGCCAAATTATACCTGGGGTTTTGGAAAACGAAAATTGAGCAGACAAAGGCCAGTTGGGATGAATTGAGTAGTGAGAAAGATGAGGTCATCAACTTCCATTGGCCAAGTGATGAGGTGTTTACCTCTTGGAAGGACATATACAATGCAGCCAACCAAGAAGAAAAGAATGTTGTGTGATGAGCAACAAGTGGCAGTTCTTCCTAGCATTTTGAACAAGAAAAGCGGATGCAAAGATCATTACATCAGAGAACCAAGGCAAAAAACTCCACCTAGAAAATTTTGAACAAGTTTGAAGCAGTTACAAGGAAGCAGGTGGTCAGAAGACAAAATATTTGAAAAATCTTGTAACAAAGTGGTTATTATTTCACATGTGTTTTTGTCTTTTGTATGAGCCATATATTTTGTCCTTTATCCAATTGATTCGTAGCTTGTTGCAATCCTCTTTTATAAAAGGATTCCCGAGATTATTAGAAAGGGCTGGAAAATTGTGTATTATAAGCATTTTGTAAAGTTTTCAGTCAAGGGAATATAGCAGAATTATACTAGATAGGTTTCAAGATTAGAAATAATGTTGAAAGGTCTTTAGCATATTATTGAAGAGGTTATCTCTGACTTCATCTTGTATACAGAAGTGTGATTCTTTACACTTAATACAAAGATCCAGATTCCAATCTCTCCTGTGGTGTTTTGTCTTATGAGTTATGAATTTTCCAATTCATTAGCATAGAGTTTATATGTATTTATGTAGTTGTTTTAGAGTTTTGATCAAGGATCAAACTAAATGATGCTCTAATTAATACATAGATTCACCTTGATATACACTAGGATTTTATAAGTAGTATGGGTTTGGGATAGTTGTGTTTATGGCCTAGAATCTCTGATAATAGTTGACTTCTGCATATTGTATTTGTTTTAGAGTATGGCCCAATGGATAAAGCACTGATCAAAGACTGATAAGTTCCATATTGTTACATGTCTAGTTATATATTGGCTATGTTTCTGCAAGCACAAACATAAAATCCATTATATCCTATATTTTTATAAGTTTATTGTGATCTATCTATCTCATGCTCCATTTCATGGTTGATTTTTAATGGGTTATTAGTCAGTTATCTAGTATCTCCCAGTTATGTTGAGTTTTTGTGAGATTCTTGTTTGATTAATACCACATAGACTATTTGAAGGTATTAAAGGGTATCCCCCCTTGGTATAGCAGAACCTGAAGTGTAGAAGCATAGTATGAATGCTTGTTAGTTGGTCCTTTTCACTACATGGAATAATAGTTGTAGTTGGCTTCTCTTTAAAAAATTTATCTCAGAGAGAAAAGGTTGTTGTTCAGTCATTTCAGCATAAAAAAACCACCAACAAAATGGCGAATCTGTTGGGGACTGAAATTAATTTGCAATAAGTAATGTAAGGTTTTTCAAGTTGAGCTAGACTCCCGGCCTGCTTACTTATTCTAACTAGACAGTTGACCATTGATAGCACAGAGTTATATTTTCTTATCCTAAGGATTTGTTTTACCATTGAAAATTTGTTCATATTTGCTTAAGCTCCTTGTTGTTATCTTCTGTCCCGTGAGGTCCTTTGTAGAACAATTCATATTACTCAAATTTAGTGTATATTTTTCTCATCTAAGTGTTGGGTGGTGAATCAAAGAAATATATGCATCAGTGATGAGTAATAAATCATTTTTATTCACATTATCTGAATATGAGTTATAAGAATACTAGATCCAGGTTGAAGAATCGTCATGAAAATAATTTGGAAGGTGAGATCCCATCTACTTTCATAGTTGGTGAGTCACTGAATGAAAATGGTGATGGGACTATTTCTCAAACATGGAGACAAAAGAACACCAGGATAGAGAATCCCATTCCACAAAATAAGGAGAGAGATGCATCAGAAGTTAAACATGGTGCAGATATAGGATTGGGAGTGTGTGGTTATTATTATTCTCAAAGTGAGAGAGGTGATGATGGACCAAGGTATACTAGAAAGATAGTCCATAGTAAACCTCAAGGACATGAAACAAGGTCTAGAAGTAAAAGCAGAGGTGAAGAGAATAGGAATGCCCCTAGTGCTCCGAGCTCTCCCTCATCACACATGCCTCGTGCACACAGCCACAGAAGAGAAAGAACCATCATTGAAGGAACCTCTGAATCTGAAACTTCTCTCCCAGATTCTGAGGAAATTTTTGAAGAAGTTGGTAAATTAGAAAGAAGAATCCATGAGCAAATTGCCATAAGACAACAGAGAGAAAAGGAGAAAGAGGATAGGATCAGGTAAGCCCAGATCAAATCCGAATAGTTGAAGAGGCAATTGCTAGATTTAGAGGCAATCAATTCCACTATTGTGCCTGCAAAGATTGAACATGAGCCAGTTGTCCAACAATTGTATAATACACAAAAGCCTAAGGACAAGGGTAAGAAGAAAATTGTAGGAGTTGAAATAAATGAGCCTGTAAGTAAAGTGAGTCCAGTAGATCCAATGTCCAAATTGGATACTGATCTGGAAAGAGCTAAGAGGGAGAAGGAGATTATAGCCAAAGAGCTGGAGAAAGCAGAATTGGAAGCTTCTGCTCTGGAAATGAAAAATAAGATTGAATTTCTCAAGGAAACCTTCGGTCCTCCTATTATTACTACTTCCTCAATACCTGTTACAAACGCTGAAGTGCCTCTAAATTTAGCAAAAAATCTGCCACCACCAACTGGTCTTGGGAATACTACCACATCCAATGTTGCATCATCAACTTCCCAAGGTACCAAGTCATCCCAAAAGACACCTATCTATATAGAAAGGTATAGGCAGTTTATTTGCCTTGGTATTCCAGGTTATCCTAATGAAATTCCAAAAGCAATTAGGGACAAACTTCCAAAAATTGCTTGTAATAATTTTATAACATGTGAAGAGAACTTGAGTCTAAGTTTATTGATATGATGGATGACTATGAAATTGGACATGATGATGTGATGATGAAATTGTTTGTTCAATCACTAACTGAGGATGGCAGGGATTGGTTTAGAGGATTGCCCCATGATTGTCTAGGATCCATGGATGAAGTAAAAGATTGTTTTAGGGATCAATATGGTGATAAGACAAATGATGTTTTTATGTTGAATGAGTTCAACAATATTAAGAACTCAAATGAAGAGGTCGTTGAATTCAACATCAGATTCCAAAGAGCAATGCACAAATTGTTTCAAGTGATGAGATTGGACGATAAGGCATGTCTTGCAACTTATTTGAATGCTTTTGATGCAAAGATGGGATATCTCCTAAGAGATAACCCTAGGAATATTAGGGAAGCATATAAGATAGCAGTGAACATTGAAACAAACAAAAGAGTGTCAGGGAAAGTAGGTAGAAGGGAAGATTGGAAGCCAACAAGGTTTAATAAAAAGGAATCAGACAAACCTTCAAGTGCTAAACCTAAAGAAGATGATAGTCTAAAGAAGATTCTAAATGCTCTGAAGGATTTAAAGCCTGGAGAGAGAAAGAACAATAGGGCTTCAAATAATGACAATTCATCCTATGGTAATTCAATATACAGTCTAGGATGCAAAACTACCCTTACACTACCCAATGGAAAGATGGGAAGCCTATTCTCCCACAACAGAAAGACAAGGCTGATGACAAAACCCCTGACCCTTTACATAAGGCCACTGTTAATATGTGCAATGATAATTCCTGGTGCATGGCTTGCCAATCCCCTCACAATCCTGATTATTGGGTCATTGCTGCAAGAATATCTGCAAGTGAAGATTAGGAGGATGATGAAGAGGAATTATATGATAATAATGGTTGTGCTATGGCTTCTTCACATTTGTGGGATGAAATGGTCTCTGATGATGAAACCAAAAAATAATTTGCATCTGGCTCATTGAACAGAAAAGAAACATATTATCAGCAAGATGATTCTGATATACAAGAATGAGAAATTGATAATATGAGATGCAATGCTGAGAAGGGTGGTGAAACCCCTATTTATAGGAGACTCTATGATGAGAGATTGCGTAGATTACAAAAAATATGGTTACTCCAGCAAGGGGTAACTATAATTTAAGAAATGGAACGGTTGGGAATGCAAATGGAAAACCTACAAGTATTTTTGTTAAAGAAACCAAAATTAATACCAAACAACCACAAGAAAAGGAAAAGTAGGCTGAGGGTGCCAAGAAAGTTTTGGTTAAAAAGGCAAATAAACTTGTTGGTCTGAATATTATGTATAGAGAAAAAAACAAAAACACAAGAAATTTTTGTGCCTCCTCAAAAGGAAAATAAACAACAAAAAAGGGATGAGTGCTGTTAGGGTTTTTTCTTACGGGGCCTTTAAAGATACTTGAATATTTAAATAACTTCATGACTCTCAATGCATTTGGTACTCTGACTCAAGCAAGAGAAAAACACTAATTGATGAGGTATTTTGATAACACTAGGGATACCTATTATCACCTCCTTTTTTGAGATCCACTGACTCAGGCAGGTCTTACCTATGACTGATTACTGACTTGACAGTATCTTTAGAGTGGATTTTACTTATGTGCTTAATGCTCTATTTTTATATGGACATGTATATAACAATGCAGATAACTATGACTATTCTGAGAAAGAGCTTGACAATCCAAATCAATATCTTAGTGATAGCAGACAACAACATAATAGGGAATCTCATCCTTCTTTCCTTTTATAATTCTTGTGAATCTAGGAGGAATAACCTATTGATTTACTCTTTAAGAAATCAACAAACTTCAACTGTAATCACATATGAGTACAATTGATTTTACACAAATATTCTGAAAGTAATTGGTTTAAATGATATTGAATATTTGGATGACGATAGATTACCAAACCAATTCCTAGAGCAGTGCCTATCCTTGGGCTTATAGAATCAATAAATGAAAATCCACAGAAAAACAAAACAAAATACTATAAGCTACCTTACAACCTACATGTAACTCGGATAAAATGCCTTACAAACTATCATGTCACCTCTACAATATTGTAGCAAATCCTTAAATATTGTTATGCTCCCTGAAACCACTCACAAAACTTAGTTCTTTCCTTGAAAGAAACTTGCAAGCAATTTAATGGCTACCTTGTAACCAATATGCTTAAAAATGCCTTACAGATTTAAACATAAAAGAGCATACACAACAAGTAAAGAGACAACAATAAGATAGTGTAAAGTTGCACTAAATTTTATTCATATGTTTCTGCTTTAATACATGAAAAGCTTAAAAGGATTGAAGACACAGACACAAATCTAGAAAGTCTGATTTTCAATATATTTCATCCTCTTTAGCTATTACAAAATTTGATCTATTTATAGGTCCTTAACCATCTTGGAATCCCTAACATTAGGATGCAATAAGCTTCATATGGTTTAAGGAACCTAACCCTAAAAGTACAGAAAAGACAAAGAAAGA
This sequence comes from Thuja plicata, assembly GCA_018584345.1. Classification (NCBI taxonomy): domain Eukaryota; kingdom Viridiplantae; phylum Streptophyta; class Pinopsida; order Cupressales; family Cupressaceae; genus Thuja; species Thuja plicata. The sequence continues at coordinate 1,611,392 of MU226778.1, read as the reverse complement.
GAATATAGAAGCGGTGAAGAGACAAAAACAGGGGATGAAATTTGATATTCTTTGTATTCTTCTGGAATCTGGCACCTTTGTCTGACAGTGTTCAGGATAGTATCTGATATTCATATTGAGATCAAGTGACCGCCATTACAGGCTAACTTACACTTGTCTTTAGTAATAACTAACCTCCTTGTGCTCAATGGTCAGGAGCCAAGTGTTCCACTTTATTCTTCATCCAGGATTTCCTCCTCTACTACCACATGCTTCTTTTTCTTTGGCTTGGTCATCAAGTCCCATGCTATCACTTCATCCTCTATTGGCCATTTGAAGCTCTGTGTACTCTATACTTGTACCTTCTGTCTTTCCCATCTGACATTGGTGATGCTTTTAACATCCACTAAGAACTCGTTCATGTCAGTTTCTGCCTTGAATTATTCATCCAAAATCTTATTGAAACCTTCCAAATCTAAATCAGATCCTAAAATAAATGTCTCATTGCTAGGCATTCTGCTATCAAATTCACTCCTCCAAGCCTCCAAGGCCTTAACTTGATCATCTTCTCCTTTCAATGGAGGAACGAATCTATTAAACTCCAGAGAAAACAGGCTTAACTTAGCCTCTATCTAATTTAGATTACCTTTAAAGAAAGATAAGGCTATATTAACCTTTTTAATCTCATCCTCCACCTCTATCACAATATCAGGTAAATCTAACCTAAGTGGCTGCAAGGAGGCAAGTTTTTCAAATAATTGGACCTTAGGAGACCAATTAACAAAATAAGGGTTCAAAATGGTGATGTACCCTGTCACTTATGTATGCAAGGTGGGCAACTTATTGTAAGCATTTAGGGTGACATATGTTTTTTCCTTGAGTATATCAATCCTATGCTGAAGAATGCATCTTAATGCATTTAGGGCTATCTCATTTTTCTTTTTGCCCATATCTTCTATCTCAGCCACTTCCTCTGATTCTGCTTTCTCCTCTATCTGTAAAGGTTGTTCTGAAGGCACATAAACTACATCAGGTTTCTCTTGCATTTGCTTTGTCATCTCAGCAATGATTAGGTTCTGTTGATGTATCTTTATGTGGCATAATTCCCTATCCTTTGCTAGGGCACTAGTTTCCTCAATCAAAATGCCACACTTCTCAGACAATTGTTTTGTCTTGTCTTCATTCAAGTGTGCCCAATTAGTCATGATCTAAGAAATCTCAAGATCTCCAGTGTTTTGTACAGTCCAGACCATTTGGTTCCCCACCATGCTCTCCTGAATGTTTACTAGTTGAGGCTTTTAGTCCTTGGGACATAAGTTCCACATGGCAAAGGCTTGTGATTTTGGACTATATCCAAATCCCTTGATCATGTCGCCCATCTGAATCTCACTTACCAATTTGAGGTCTAGCTGCTTTCTAATCTGATCAATAATGAATGCTGAGGCTAAGTCCCAACCCTCAGCAAGCAAAATGCCACTGTTCAAAATCATTTTTCTTGCCTCATCTAGAGAGACATCCTCAATGTCAGGGTCATAGGCTTGTACAGCTAGTAAAGCCTCATTTGTAACTGTTTCCTCTCTATTTGACTTCAATTGTTCCCTAATTTGTTCTTTCTTATGCCACCTCAAAAAGTCTTTAAACTCATCAGTCTTGACAAAATTGTCATCACTTAGAAACTGCTGTTGATGCAATAACCTCTCATCAATGCATGCCTTAAGAGGCAATTCTATGTTTTCTTCCTCATCCTGCTATTGTCTCTTCCCCTATTTGATTATTTTCCTCAGACTATGATCATACAATCTGTGACCAGGAATGAGGGCACTTGTTCCATCTCCTTTCTTCTCTTTCCTAACAGAGGAAGTCTGACCAGGGTCAACCTTTTTTCCTTTTTGTAGCAGGCTCCTCTACATCATCTGGCTGGGAAACCTCAGTCAGGTCAATGATGTGTCCTTGTTCTCCTTGTACCTGTGTTGCCTCTGCAACATTCTATTGAGGTTTATCAAATTGAGGTGGACGGGCATAATCCCCATCACTATCACTCTCATATTCAGATTCTGAATATTCAGGCTCTTTTCCTCCTTTCTTTGTATCTAAAACATTATCCAATTGCTCATAGAGTACATAAAAATTGTCAATCATAGCTTTAATCTTATCAAAATAAGGCAGATCAGGGTAAAACCCTCCAAATGATAATCCATTTCTTCTTATTTGCTTTTCCAAATTCAGTAACTCCTGAATTCTCTCCCTTCTTGTCCTTATCTCATCTTCATCAAGGAGATTTCTTGTGGTATCCTCCTCCACACAAAAACCATGAACATTTGTATTGGGGATGGTAGGAGTCAGGAGTTTCCTAGCTCCTGCAATGAATCCTTTTGGGTCAATGTATCTGTATAATGTTGCCCTCATCTGTCAGCTTTCTATCCATGTGCTCACCAAATCAATAGCACCCTTAGCAATGGTAAATTGAAATATTTTAAACTGTCTAGAGGTTAAGGTCCCCTTCCTATGTGGTGCAAAATGTTCATTGTCAGTTAACAACAACTGCCAGATAAACTCCATAGCTGCAACTCTGGATGGCACATGATAGGATAGGACATGAGGTGAATGTGTGCATCCATATACCCTAATCATTGTAAAATTTTCTTCTAAAAAGAAATCTCCCCAGTTATGGTCACCCTCCCACTTGTCCACATACTCACAAGGTCTTAATAATTGCAACACTTTTACTGGGAGTTTGGTTCTGCTGATACCCATGCTCTGCATTAATGGATATACAATCTAGTTTTCAAATCCACAAAAATTACAGTCTTTGGATGTGTAATTCCATATTTTAATCGAAAGCTGAATAGGATTAGGCCGATCTTGGAAAATCCTCTAAGGATTCAAATTGTTCACATTCATGATCCCATAGTTAAAATGCAATAACAAATGCATCAGGATAGAATAATGGAAGAACCTAAGTTCCTTCTCTTTGGGATTCTTCTCCTTCTTCTACACAGCTACGAATCCCTCATGCATTTTGTCAATAATGTACTATATGTAGTCATAACTGGTGCTAGAATGCACATCTTGCAAGTCTAGCACCATCATCAAAATTCCAACATTTATTTTCTCTGCTCCTCCATCTATTCCTAACACTCTACATAAAGCATAGGCAATATACTTAATATAGAAATGTAAGTCTTTAAAGCAGTAGGGTGCAATCCCAGGTATAGGAGTACTATGATTCCTAACCTCCTTAAGCATATTCTTCTACAATTGATTCCTAGCAGCACCAAGTTGTAACCTATACCTCTCCTCTTGCCTAGTAATATTTATCTTGGTAGACATGGTACTGTATAAGCTGAAGGGCAGTACCATCATTTTTCTTGATTGTCCTAGACAGAGCATCATAATGGCTGGCAAGACCTAGAAACAAGTCTATATCTACGTAGACATCATGAACAATTAACCTAGCAAGACCACTAGTCCAAGGGTTTGACACTGGGATGGCTTTATCATAATTATTATAAAAATAATTGTATAGAGAAAAACCTGTGGATCCTGGAGTGCGAGCATCTCTGATTTCACAGTAGTCATTTGCTAGTAAGTTTGCATTTGCCCTCTTGTTCTGTGTGGACCCTGGCAACAGCTTCAATAATTCATCAGAGAAATTCCTCTTCCCTTTAGCATCATCGTCTACTTCATCACTCCTTCCGCTGGTAGAAGCCAAACTGACTACTTTACTCATCTTGCTCTATTTTCTCTTTTACCAATATTGAAACAAATCTCCTCTCAGAACTCACTTCTCTTCTCTGTGTATTGCTTAACAATTCAAGAAGCTTGTCAACCAGAGAACTACCCTGAAGTTGAACAATTTCTGCCTTCTGAACACAAAAGACTTAGCAATTCTTCGCTCTGCAATTCTGGATGTATGATAAGTGAAAATGAACCTGCGATCAACTCTTTATGGTAACTCTCCCAAGTACATAGCTCATCATTGGAAAGACAATCAATTTTGCTTTCAAGTTAACATGTTGTGGAATTAACTGAAATCCTAGCCATAGTTCATGAATGTGACAGGAAATCAAAATCATATGAGTGCGTTTTTAGAAAAACCCTTATAAAATTTAAACAGGATGACATGTCTTCATATGATTGGTTCTCCATCAGACATCTCAACTACCTTTTTCATACAATAATTAATCTTCTTGATTCTTATTGGATGCTGAATATCTATGTTGTCATGTCAGCAACTGCCGACTTTTATGATCTTTCATATTCAGCGACCATGCGACTGTCCAGTATCTCCTTGTCACTGATCAAATTTCTTAAGACTCAATTCTTCTAGAGATCTAGCGACTGTGTGATTTCCTTTACTTAGCTAACCATGGTTAACTTCTGGCGATCACGCGACTGAATGAATCAAAGTCGCTAGATGAAATGCTTAACCCAAAGTTTATTCGGAGACCTCGCGACTAAAGGTTACCTTTACCTTTAACTGTTATCCCTAAGTCTCTGAATGTTTATTTCTCTTTACGAGACCCCGCGACTAACCTTTACCCTTTGATTTTAATTCAAAGACTATGCGACTAAAGGTTATCTCATTGTCGCGAGCACTTTTTACTCTCATGCAAATTTGATAGAGACTTAGCGACTACCGTTGATCCTTTGACATTTTACATCTAACGGCTCCGCTAAGTCACTGAGTATATTTTAAAAAACCTTCAATCATTTGGAGACTAGGCGACAATATATAACTTTATATCTTTTAGTCTCTTAATCGCCAAATGACTTTTTTCTTTTGGGAGACCACACGAATAGCTTTTATTCTTCTCATTGTGGACACGTGTCTCTTTTAACTGTTTGTCGTTGAATCGCTGATTAAAAACTGACTTAGCATTTTGAACCAGCGACTACCCGACTGCCATATACTCTAAACACCTTGCGGTTTGTCGCGAAGTCTCGGCATCTTTTACTTAACTGTCATTTTACTTGGAGACTACGCGACATAAACATTTAACATGTCACTTAACTGCGTTCTGATTTGGAGACCCCGTGACTGAAGCAATCGCTAAGTCTCATGAAAAATCACTAACAACGGGATTCTTTGCGTGACACCGCGACTTAACTGCTTACTTAAATGTTGCCTGATGATGTGTTTTTGCATTGGGAGACTTCACGACTGAAGGGTTTCGCCAAGTCTCATAACATATAAGGAATATTATATTTTTTTAAGAGACATCCCGACAACAGTTAATCGTCAAGTCTCATAACAAAATGGAATATGCTTCTAGGATCAAGTGACTATGCGACCATCGAAAAAGGCACATGACTTAAGTTTTTCGAAAAGGTAATGCAAAATTAGAATCTCGATTATCATTTTAGGGCTTTTTTGCACTTTTACTTAGAAAAGAGCTTAGGGTTTTGGGTTTTTGGACTATTCATATGGATTTTGACCTAAAGGCCCAGAATTTTCACAGGGATGCTTCAAAAATGGGAGAAACCTTATGATTTAGGATAGAAAATGGCATGAAGACAACAAAATTTAGGGCAAACCAACAAAACCAAGAATACAACCAACAAGTACAAATTAGCTTCTCAAGTGGAGGATGAAGATTGTGTAAATGAAAAACAAGATATATCTGATATGAAATATACCCCTGTTGATATGGGGCAACTCTTGTCCCAAATTACTGTCAAGGTTCCTTTACTAGAAATGATGAGAATAGGTGAACATAAGGAGAAAGCTTTAACATGGGTAAAAGGTGTTAGTTCAAAAAAAATTCTTGGACCAGAGGCAAATAAGAAAATGTTAGATCCACAAGACAAACCTGTAAATAAGCCAAGGGAGTTGGATGATCTTGTTTTGAAGATTCCTCAGATATATCTAGATACAAATGTTGTTAGTACTTCGTTGGGGACTGTAGATCCTATTTTCCTAACTTTGCTTATAAATGGAAAGATGTTAAAGAATTGTATGATTGACTTTGGAGCATCTAATACTGTCATGCCTACTGAGGTGATGAAATCAATGGGATTAAAGGTGGATACACCACATGTGAGGTCTCAGGCCATGGATTCTAGAGAACTGCCTTTTATTGGCACTATTAAGACCTTGCATTATAATTTGGTTGCATACCTTAACAAAATACTAACAATGAGTGTACTAGTTGTGGATATTCCCCCTCTATATGGAATGCTATTATAGAGAGAATGGAGTGCTTTAATGGGAGGAAGTATCCAGTGTGATCTATAATTTGTTATATTTAACATTGCTAGTGAGAACATTAAGGTGTCCAGAGAAACCAGAACTCCTCACATGATTGAGGAAGAAGAAGATGACAATATGAATTGTTTCCTCGACACTGAGATGAGATCTTTCCAAATGCAGGAAAAATAGGTTGAAGGAAAGTTACAACCTATATTGTTATCCGAGGATGAAACTAATTTATAAGAACAAAACAAGTCATGGGTTATGTATTTTGATGGTGCTAGTTCTAGGGAGGGAGCTAGTGCTGGAATTTTGTTAATAGCTCCCACAAGTAAAATATTTAAATTCTTATTCACACTGTTATTTGCATGTACTAATAATGTTGCAGAGTATGAAGCTCTGTTAATAGGATTGAGATTGGCTTCAAGACATGAAATAAATGTCTCAGAGTTATTGGAGACTCTGAATTGGTAGTGTCTCAAATCAGATCCAAGTATGCTTCAAAAAATCACTAATTGAAACAATACTGAAATGATATCTGGGATGAACTAGAAAATTTTGATGCATTTGGTATTGATTGGATGGATAGAAGTCAGAACAGAATGGCAGACTTGTTAGCTAATATTGCTTTGAGGCTGGAAGATGTTACATTTGCTGGAATCTCTGAAATAGAGGTTCAATATAGGCCTTCAATACTAGATAATATTGATAGTTAACAAGTTTGTGATGATGATGTGGATATCTTGAGATTTTTGCACTATGAGACAAACTTTAGACATAAGGAAATAGATTTCAATGGATATGTAGAGACTGTAGATGGAAAGGATACTATCAAAGGTAAGGAAGTTCTACATTTAAAGTCAAACAAAGTCCCAAAGGGATTAGTTGTTCTTGAGAGAGATTTTGACAAAAAAGATAAGCCATACTCTGTTAAAAGTGTAAATAAACCTGAGGATTTGGAGGAGGTGAATGTAGGAATAGTTGAGGTTCCTAAAAACTTATTTATTGGAAAGAAAATGTCACCCAAAGTAAAAGAGGATGTGATCAATATCTTGAGGAAGTATAAGAAGGTTTTTGTATGGACGTATGATGATCTCAAAGCATAAAATGAGGATTTGGTCCAACATGAGATCCCTCTGAAAGAAGATGCCAAGCCTTTCAGACAAAAGCAACGACCTATAAATCCCACATTGAGGCCCAAAATGGATCAAGAACTAAAGAAATTAAAGGATGCAGGGATAATTAAACCCATTAGACATTCTTCTTGGGTTTCCAACGTAGTTCCTGTCAGGAAAAAGAATGGAGATATAAGGTTATGTGTGGATTTTAGAAATTTAAATATATCTTCCCTCAAAGATAATTATGCTCTCCCTAATATGGAAAACATGTTGCAGAGAGTTACTGGCTGTGAGTTGAGGTCTATGATGGATGGATTCTCTGGATATAATCAGATAATGGTTAAAGAGTCAGACCAATTCAAAACTACTTTCACTACACCTTGGGGAACATATGTTTATGTCATAATGCTTTTTGGCCTGATAAATGCTAGGGCCACATTTTAGAGGGCTATGGATGTTGCTTTTTCAGATTTCTTGCATAAATTTCTAGAGGTTTATCAAGATGATCTCATGACCTATTCTAAAAAGGAAGAGCAACATTGTGAACATTTGGAAAAAAATTTGAAAGAGCTCTAGAATTTGGGACTTCTTTGAATCCTAAGAAATGTACTTTTGGGGTGATTGAAGGTAAGTTATTAGGGTACATTGTTTCAAAAGAAGGGGTTAGATTTGATCCAGAAAGAGTAACTATTATCGATAAAGTGTCACTTCCAAAAAATGTAAAAGGTATACAGTATTTCTTTGGTCAAGTAAACTTTTTGAGATGTTTTGTTACAAACTTTGCTGAAAAGAGTAGACCTATTTCCAAGATGTTGAAGAAAGATGCAAAGATGGAATAGAATGGAGAATCCACTTAGGCTTTCCAAGACATCAAGAAGGCTATTAGGGATGCCCCTATTTTAAGAACTCCTTATTACTCAAAGCCAATGAACATATTTTATTTTGCATCAGGCCACACCATTGATGTTGTTTTATTGCAGAAGAATGAAGAAGGATTTGAACAACCTATTGCTTTATTCAACAAATCATTGTAGGCTACAGAAATTAAGTATGATATTAATGAGAAACAAGCCTATGAACTGGTAAAAGATGTGAAAGCTTTTATATGTTATAGGATAGGTGCTATAGTAATTGCTTATGTTCCTTTAGCAGTAGTAAAGGACATCTTCACACAACAAGAGGTGTTTGGGAAAAGATGCAGATAAATTAACAGGATCAAGGAGTTCAACATTGAGATACAAATCACAAAATTGGTAAGAGGGCTAGGATTGGATAAATTAATGGCTAATACAAATTTAGATGCAAATCATATAAATACATTAGAAGAAGAGCAGAGGCCTATCATGTGCAATCTTGATCATTGTGATTGGTACAAAAACATTACATATTATTTGCAAAGAATGAATTGTCCACTAGGAATGGATGAAAGAAAGAAGAGAAATCTAAAGCTACAAGCCATTCGTTTTGCCTTGATCAGGGATGAGTTATGGTGGAGAAATCCTGAAGGGATTTTGATGAAATGTGTTGATGAGGAACAAACATAATTTTTTTTGCAGGAGATTCACAATGGAGTATGTGGTGGCCACTAATTGGAAAAGACCATTGCACACAAGATTCTGAGAGCAGGATTCTGGTGGCCTACTATTTTCAAAGATGCTCATCAACTAATCAAGAGGTGTGATTCCTTCCAACGATTTTATGGTAAGTTAAAATTCTCTGGTAATGTACCTTTGACACCAGTAGAAGTACAAACCCCTTTCAACAATGGGGTATTGATTTCATTGGAGAGATATCAACTAAGTCTAGTGGAGGGAATTCTTGGATAATTGTAGCGAATGATTACTTTACTAAGTGGTTTGAAGCAATCCCCCACCAAAAGGGAAACTAGTAAAGTAGTGATAGATTTCTTGTTAAAATACATTATCACAAGGTTTGGTTGTCTGAAGACAATTGTATCAGATAATTCCATGTGTTTTAAGTCTGAAGAATATATGAATTTTTGTGCTGAATATAGTATTCAGACATCCTACTCTACACCCTACAACCCACAAGGAAATGGTCAAGCAGAATCTACCAATAAAATTTTTCTTAAGATCATTAAAAGAGTCTTGGACAAAAATAAGAAGGCATGGGATTCAAAGTTGACAATGATTGTTTGGGCAGACATAGTGACTAATAAAAAGGCAATAGGATGTGCTCCTTTTGAATTGGTGTTTGGGATTCAGGAAAGATTGCCTCAAAATAATTTAATGCAGATGTACAAGTTTGTGCAGTTATATGATGTTGCCATTGATAGTGACATGCAATTAAGAATTGATGACCTGATTGAGTTAGATGAGACCAGGAGGGAAGCTTCTGTAAAAAACACTGAGATTCAATTGCATGTCAAAAACTTGTATGAAAAAAGGGCAGTGTCAAGGCAATTCAGTATTGGAGACTATGTGTTAATCTGGAATGCCACATTGGAGGATAAGGGTAAACATGGAAATTTTGATCCAATTTGGTTGGGACCCCATTTCATCCATGAGAGGTATGGACAAAACTCTTATTTATTGAAAGATCCGACTGAAAACATTTTAGAATTGTCATTTCATGGACAATTCTTAAATTACACTTCTCATGAAGTCTAATTATCCGTGAACAGTAGGTTGTGTATATAGTTTGTTCTTCTGCAGTTGGTTGTTTTCTGTTTCTAGGGTAGTTTTCAGTTTCTGTTGTGTGTGTAGGTTAGCTTCTTTCTGTAAGTTTGGTCTGCTTCCCCCTAAGATTCTAGAATCTTGCAATACCTACAAGAGGCATTCATCCCCAATAAGAGCCACTGTTAGGGCTACACAAAAAAATTCAGCCCAACTAATAAGTCATGTGTTTCAAAGATTTAAGCAAGTTTTAGTGTTGTTTAAAACCATAGTAGTTGTGTTTTCAAGCTTTGGGTCATTGATATAAAACCCTAAGGTTATAGGGCTTAATCTAATTTTGAGTTTATTTTGTCACTTAAAGTCTTATGAACCCATGTGTTTATTTTATCATCAGGCGGGGTCGTACTTTTGTTTATCCTATAAACCTAACGCTTTAATTATTTTATCCTAAGTCTAGATGCCTCGCGAGCCTTTTTATTTTTGCATCATGTGTCATGCAACTCTAATTTGGTCCAATAGACAACGTGTTGCCTTAGCTGAAAGATGATCAAGATCTACCTAGCAAGGCATTGCGCCTGAAGGCCATGTGTCTTTGGCGGGTCTGACATATGTTAAAAGGTTATTATAAAGTGCATACAGATTCTATTTAATTTGATGGACAACGCAGTGCCTCAATCTAAAGATGCGTTTAATTTACCATTCAAGGCATTGCGCCTGAGTGACATCTGTCCCAATGGGTCCGGACGAATTCAAAGAATTCAAAGTAAAAGGTAAGCACATTAGACTTGATCATGCAGTTTTTGCAAACTTTCAGTAGAAAGATGATCAAGGTATATTCATCAAGGCATCACGCCTGAGTGACACTTGGCATATGGCGGGCCTTGCTCGACGATAAAGGATAAAGTAAAGATGATGTAACTTAAATTTCATTCAACGGTTGGCGTAAAGCCTCAGAATAGAGATGCAGTTTGATTAACTATCAAGGCATTACGTCTTTCCGCCATGTGTCCCAAGTGGGTCTAACTCTATAGTTAAGATAAAGTAAACATTGTTCATATTAAATATGATTGTGTGGCTGGTATAATGCCTCATCCTGAAGATGAAAAATGTTTAACCATTAAGACATTGTGCCTAGATGATGTGTGTCCTATTTGGCAATCTAAACCTACGAGCAGTAAGATGGTGGTTAAGTAACTTGTGATCAAGTCAAATCAAATTTGACAGTTGGCGTGATTCCTTAATCACAAGATGCAGAACAGATAACCTTTGAGGCATTACGCCTCACTGCCATGTGTCTTTATAGGTTTGTGGGGCATGCAGTTACGAAGTAAATGGTAAGATTAATATGTGATCAAGTGGATTTTGATCGAGCGAACGACGTAAAGCCCCAAATAAAAGATGATTGTGATCTATCTTCTAAGGCATTGCGCTAGCACAACACGTGGATAAGTGATGGGACTCGGCTGGAAGTAAAGGAAGGTAAAATACTGACAGTTTTACAAGGATCTGACGGTGACTGCAAAGCCATAAGACAGAGATGTAAGGAGATTAACCTTTGAGGCATCACGGTTAAGTGACATGTAGTATAAATGAGGTCATGGGTCACGGGTTGTAAAGGAATGTAAAGATGCTGCAAGTTGATGTTAATCAGATGGATAGCGCAAAGCCTTAGCCAAAAGATAATCAATATCTATTCATCAAGGCATTGCGACTAACGAACACATGTCCAAACTAATGGCGGTCTTCATCAATCATTGCTAGCCACAGGATTTAATAGGAAGTTTTTGAGATCTACGGTCATGTTTTAAATTGGTAAAGCAAAATTTTCTGAACCATTGGGCCGTGAAAGTTCAAATGAGGTGAAACTAATGGAAAAGCGTGTGGCCATATTAGTGGGAATTAAATGCTAACTATAGTTGAGATTATGTATAAGATTGTCTTTTTGAATTTTTGAAAGCCATAATTGATGACGTGATTTGGAGCAGATCTGAATTGCAGTGTTTACTGTTTGTTTTCCAACTTTTGCAGAATGGTTAAGTTATTCTGAGACTACATTTTTGAACATTGTGAATTGAATTTGTAGTAGGGTTTTGGTGTTGTGAAGAAAGTAGACTTTTGCATACAAATTTGTTGCCTTTTGTTCAAGAAAACCTAAATTAAGATTGGCACCCATAAGAGAAATTTCAGGGAAAACTGATTATCAGGAGAGAAATGTATGTGAGGATTTCTTACAACAACTAACTAGGTCAACAAATGACACTACAAAACTCAAATAAATAGTTCCAAAAAATTCTCATTTGAAAATTGGGGAGGGTTTGTATGATAGGGGAAGATGGGCAAGAGATGCCAAAATTAGCATACCTGGTCTAGGATTGTTTAAAGTAGCTTTTAGCCAGAGAAATGTGTTTGTCCCAAATAGTAACATCTGGTAGTTTGATGTGGGACAGTTAGTAGTCCCTGGGGTTTTCATGGACATGGATTTATTAATCCAAATTGCAGAGAAGTATGACAATGTTTCCAGGGTTGTGAGGGACACAAATGACAATGAATTAGTAAGCATCATAGCTAAGGAACTAAGGTAGGTGTTCCAATTAAATGATCCCTCTGTTCAAATGGAGAATATTGATTTTGACCAATTCAAGAAAATATATAAGGCTCAAAGAAATTACCTCAGAAGTGGTCCCTTGAAGGAATTATTTAACAAGATAGGAGACTTGGTTGTGTTAGGACCTAATACCCAAAAACCATTCAAGTTGGATTATTTCAATCCAAAGGCTAGAGGTATGTATAGTGCCCTGAGTCATATCTTTGCAAAGGATGAAGAAACATAGATGCATATTTACTATATGCTCATGATGGTCCAAATTATTCATCCACACTTGGCTATTATTTTTTATTTTGCCACTTATATTGTTGATCTGATTCACCATGGTTTAATAGGTATAAAAAATGCAAAGGTAGCCAAGCCATTTGGTTGGTATTCCATGTTAATGCATATGAACCTGTTCAGGGGTGTTGATTATTTTGAAAAAGAGATGGATCTAATGAGGATCATAGATGATGAAGAGATGCCTATCCACCTGTGGAGTGCAGATTTGTCATGGGATAGGAAAGAGGCAAGTTTTATCACCTTTGACAGGTGTTTTGCTTCTAGGATCAGAGCCTTATTATTCACAGACAATCCCAGAATCCCTAGAGGTTTATTGAATATTCTACGACCAAAGGAATTTACTCAAACTATTGAGATAGTACATAATTGGGGTGATATCATTTTATACCATGTTTCATCTGTCTTTAGAGTGTATGGTTTCAGAGGAGTTCCAAATATACTCCCATATAAAGTCCCTCTTAAAGTAGGCACTGGAGAAATAATCAGAAAAATTGGTGGGCTACACGAGGAAGCATTGACAAGAAAAAGGAAAGCCACTATCTTCCCTACTATTACAATTGTGCGCCAGTTTGTTATCACCAAATGGGGATAGAAACATTTACATAAATACCTTGAACCTTAGCAAATGACAACATCAGTGATAAGATGCACTGACACTAAAAGATTCATAAGTGATATGTTTAGGAAAAGAACAAAGTGTTTAGTATTGGATCATCAATTCAAATTTCCAGAGGACATCATCATAAATTAATTCAATTTATAAGAGCAAGGCATTAAGAAAGAAAAGTGGCTGATCTACAAGAAGACCTTGGACTTTGTGTGACATTTTGATAGAGGATATGATCCTTTGAATGAGTTCCATTCTTGGGCTAAGAAGATTGATTTATTGATGCCTCTATTTGAGGATTTCATGTAGACATTGAATCGAAAGAAAGAGGCAGTAATAAAGGCAGAGCCACAGAGGGCTAAGGCCATCTTGAGAAAGTCTACACATGGTAGGATTTTTCCACCTAGGAAATATGTTTTACATCAGAAGTAAGGATATAATATGATAATGCAAAAGGGCAAAACATCCTATAGGGGCCAGTTTCAAACACAAATACATGATAAGGAGGTTTCTACCTCAAAAGGGAAGAGGACCATGAATGTAGAATATGAATTGATGCCATGCCCAAAGAGGAAAATAACGGATGAAGAAGGAAAAAAATTGGAGAACCTATATTCCCCTTCCCAATCCCCCTTACACATGGATGAACAAGCAGTTGCAGAACAATTATTGCAGATGGGAGATGCAGGGAAGATTTTTATAACATCTCAAGAGATGCTAGAGGCTCATAAAAATGCAAAGATGGACTTGACAATTGTTGAATTTGTTGGCAAAGAACTGGATCCTATAAAAAAACAAGTCATTGATGAGTTTTTGTCAGATGATAAATTTGTGAAGGCTAGGGCATTTGTTCAATTTTTGTGGAGAATTCATATAAATGAGTTCAAAGAAAAATGTTAACAAAGGCAAAAAGACCAACTTGATAGAAACAAGGATGGGATTGAGACTGAGGTAAAATAGGAAATGATAGTCAAGTTTGATAAGATTACTCTTGAAGAAGGCAGAGAGTTAGTCAGGAAAGAGGGAGTATTTATCCTGCCAGAATGGCACATAGTTGATGCCATAGTGTTTGATTCTATTAGAAAAGAGACAAGAAACATGCATGTCATCAAAGTAGAGGCTCAACAAGCATATAAAGGAGTTAAGTTCAGTGAGGACCATGTTGCATTAGTAATGTGGTTGCTAAAGAGGAAGGAACACAAGAAGACTAATGAAGACACCCAGGTTGAGCAAGTAGGCAGTCTACTAGTAAAAAGAGTTGCAGAAACTACTGGGGTAGAAGCAATAGGCATAACATTAGAGTCTACAAAATTTGGTCTAAAGGTAGTAGAGAAGCAAGAGGAAGAAATTAAAATCTTGAGAATCAAGTTAGAAATAGTCCTAAAGGCTTATAACGATGAAAGGGTGAAATCCTTGGAGAAGGATAAAACAATTATCAAATTAGGAGGACAACAGTCAGTGAAAACTTCTCCATCGAGGGTGATAACACGGGACCCAAATCAGGCCTCTTCCTCTATCCCAATCATTAAACTTCCTCCTTCCCCATGCTATTTTCCCTACTACAAAGGGAGATCTGAATTATGAAAAGGATAAACTAGTAGCTGAAAGGACTAGATTAGAAGGGGTGAGCAAAAGATGGGATGAAGAAAGTACAAAGTTCCATGAGGAACAAACATGGGTGCAACAAAGATATGAGGACAAGATAAGAACCACACTTATGCATTCTGCTAATGATATGGACCCAACCTCTATTTACTTACATGGTAAGAAAATTATGAGTATATTGAATTCTTTCAATGAGGACAGAGACAAATGAGATCAGATTATGCAAAGATGGAGAGGAAACAAGGAAGAATTTAAATATTTTTATTCCTTATCTAAGAAGGAAGATAATGTGGACATAGTGTTGACTGCCACTTACAAGTGCCTCAAAATTATAATTGATTTGGATATAAGGAGAAGTGTCATCCTTAAAAAGGCAAAGACATTACGAAAGGAATATTGAAAAACCTGTTATGAAATATTCCCCAATTTATTCAGGAAGAATGGCAAGATAAAAATGGAAGACTGGTGGATGAATGATATGGGTGAAGAATTTTCAACAAGGACTAACATCATCATCACTCTAGAGAACACACTTTTGTTTGTTCAAACTGTTGAAACCATTGAAAAGGCCAAATTATACTTGGGGTTTTGGAAAAGGGAAATTGAGCAGACAAAGGCCAGTTGGGATGCATTGAGCAACGAGAAGGATGAGGTCATCAACTTCCCTTGGTGAAGTGATGAGGTGTTTACCTCTTGGAAGGACAGATACAGTGCAACCTACCAAGAAGAAAAGGATGTTGTGTGATGAGCAAAAGGTGATAGTTCTTCACAACATTTTGAACAAGACAAGTGAATGCAAAAATCATTACATCAGAGAACCAAGGAAACAAATTCTACCTAGAAAATTCTGAACAAGTTCGAAGCAGTTACAAGGAAGCAGGTGGTCAGAAGGCAAAATATTTAAAAAATCTTGTAACAAAGTGGTTATTATTTCACATATGTTTTTGTCTTTTGTATGAGTCATATATTTTGTCCTTTATCCAATTGATCCGTAGCTTGTTGCAATCCTCTTCTATAAAAGGATTCCCAATATCATTGGAAAGTGCTAGAAAATTGAGTATTATAAGCATTTTGTAAAGTTTCTAGTCAAGGGAATATAACAGAATTATACTAGATAGGTCTCAAGATTAGAAATAAATTTGAAAGGTCTCTAGCATATTATTGAAGAGGTTATCTTTGACTACATCTTGTATACAAAAGTATGATTCTTTACACTTAATACAAAGATCCAGATTCCAATCTCTCCCGTGGTGTTTTGTCTTATGAGTTATAAATTTTCCAATTCATTAGCATAGATTTTATCTGTGTTTATGTAGTTGTTTTAGAGTTTTGATCAAGGATCAAATTAAATGGTGCTCTAATTAATACATAGATTCATCTTGATATACACTAGGGTTTTATAAGTAGTATGGGTTTGGGATAGTTATGTTTATGGCCTGGAATCTCTGATAATAATTGACTTCTACATATTGTATTTGTTTTAGAGTATGGCCCAATGGATAAAGCATTGATCAAAGTCTAATAAGTTTCATATTATTGCATGTCTAGTTATATATTGGCTATGTTTATGCAAGCACAAACATAAAATCCATTATATCCTATATTTTTATAAGTTTGTTGTGATCTATCTATCTCGTGCTCCATTTCATGGTTTATGTTCAATGGGTAATTAGCCAGTTATCTAGTATCTCCCAGTTATGTTGATTTTTTGCGAGTTTCCTGCTTGGTTAATACCACATAGACTATTTGAAGGTATTAAAGGGTATCCCCCCTTGGTATAGAAAAACCCAAAGTGTAGAAGCATAGTATGAATGCTTGTTAGTTGGTCCTTTTCACTACATGGAATAATAGTTGGAGTTGGCTTCTCTTTAAAATTTTATCAGAGAGAGAAAAGGTTTTTGTTTAGTCATTTTAGTATAAAAAACCACCAACACTTTCAATTCATCATAAGACCATGCTAAAATGTGTTTATACTTTCTAAGAAGAGTAATCAATTTTTCTCTTACTTATGCGCTCGACTTTTACCAATATATACCCTTTTTGGAGAAGTATTATTTGCTATGTTTACTTCTTCTAAACCTTCATCTCTAGTAGGTGTAGTCCTTATCAAATTTCTATCATTCCCACCAAAAACATATTCCCATGAAACTAATCCCCTAGGAATTTTTTAGTTTTCAATTAAATAACTTCATTCCCAAATATTGTTTTCTTACTATCCACCGTGTAAACTAACTCATTGAAATCTACTTCATGTGATTCATTTTGATCTATGCACTGCAGGAATTTCAGAAAATCTTTATCATCTTCAAATATTTTCCAGTTTAAAACATTAGTATGGATTAATGCCTTAGTTTTAAGTTTAATTTCTGACTTTCTAACTAATGTAATATCATATCCCATCAAAGTAACATTTACCAAAAAATCTGCCATTACATTTTTTTTCCTTTCAATCCATTCTATTAAGAATGCATCAAATGATTCAATAGTATCCCATGTATCTTTAATACTTTTTTTTTGTTTCGAGGAGTATATAGATCTCACCTATGAAATAATCAGTTTAGAATCTCCAAAGGCTCTTAGCATCTTTATTCCATGCTTTAATGTCATATTGAGACCTATAAGTAAGGCTTCACACTGTACAAAATTATTAGTGCATTCAAAACTCAATAGGAATGAATATTTAATTTGTCTTTCCACTAGGAGAAATGAAAATAACTCTAGCGCCAGACCCATGTTTAGAACATGCCCCATCAATATAAATGCTCCATAAACCTTGGTTGCCATTTTTTAATTCCAGAGTCATTGCATTAGTATATCGTAGCACTGGTCGTACCTCCTCAATTATGAAATTATTCATGCCAATGTCACAAAAATAGTTAAGCTAATTAGGTGAAACCTCTTCAACTACAATTCTGGACCTTGGTTCCATGTATATCTTCACCTCCTTTCCATTTATAGGGATAGTAGTATATGAAAGGTCAAGTTACACATGTTCACCCATTGTTGCACTCCATTGTCTAGACAATAACATGCCATATTATGGTGGGATATCAACCACAATGACATCCATTTTATAAACTCCTTTTGGACGTGTAGAAAATCTTAATTCTGGGTCTCTCATGACACCAATAATTGGTACTACCCTATTATCCATAACACAACATTTCCCATATGTATTATCCACCCATAATCCTAATTGTTGTATAATTCCAAGAGGCATAATGTTGATTATTGCTCTTGAGTCAATCATGTGATTTCTCACCAATTTGTTATTTATGAGAAGAGTGAGCTAAAAATGATTTACTTGAGAGGGGCACTTTATGAGTTCTCATGATATCATTACTACCCTCATTCAATTTGTTATCTTTATCCATATGCTTATGAAATGTATCATCCTTTTTGTTGTCTTGACTTGATGTTTTCATAATATTAGAAATTATTAAAATAGTAACATTTTTATGATAATTTATTTTTATCAATTCAAGGAGAGGATCTGACACATTTATTTAACTTAATGTTTGTGAGATATCAAAATTTGGAGTACTAATCCCACAAGAGGATGAGTTTGATTTACTCACCTCAACTTTTGACAATCTTTCCTTTTCTATTGTAATGTAGAAAATGGTGATCAATATTATATCCCCACTTGCTACATACATTGAAATACAAACCTCACAACAAATTGAATCTGATTAGCACAACCAAGAGAGTAAGGGTGCAAATGAATGATCTACACAATGTCAGGTTTTGGATTCCTTATGAAGGAAATGTTAATGATATGTAAATCTTATACATGAATGTAGTAAATGACTAAAGAAAGGTAAATTAGATCTATGAAAGTAAGTGTGAGAGAAAAATAGAAATGGTAAACTCAACTTGAAGCTAGGAGAAGAGGAATGAACTTCATATCTAGTTTTGACTGTCGCAGAACTGTTAGAATAAGAAATGGTTCTGGATCTGGCACCTTGACACCTATAACTTCTGACCATGAAAATTATAGATCCAAAGGAATATGTTTAATAAAGGAAACCTTGTCCAAAAAGTTGAACTAGTATAGTACTATGTTGAACAAAGTCGACCTAGTCCTCTTAACTCCAAAACTGATGAAACTTGTAGAGAACATGTGTCTAGTTCTTATATTCATGAATTCGGCTCAGAAAATCCTGAAACCTGCTCCTACACACATAAAATAAGGGGAAGAAGGTTGTGGGGAGGGGTTTTCCTCAAACAAGCCCTTGTTTAGGAATCAACCTTGAAATGAAATAAATGAAATTGAAGGAAAGTTGTCATGTAGAAAAGATTAAATATAAACAATGAAATATATCATACCATGTAGATGAAATTGTCTCTAGGTATGTGATCAATAATTTTGATGCAATATCTTTGACTCAACACAAAAAATGAAAGGAAATCATGTAAGACAAAACCTCATATAGTAGATGTTGTAATTCACCACAATGTTGGATTGAGGAGGAAAGAGAAGAAGAAGAAGACTTGATGAATGAATGCAGATCTCCTTCCTTGATTGAAAACTCCTTTGCTTGACCTCCAATGGGGTAAAAGAGATAGATCTATGGAATAAAATTCCTTGCATGCATGAGTGGACTTGATGGAATGAATACTTGAAATTCTTGATGGCTTCCTTGCACTTCAATGCTTGATTGGATTGAATTCTTGATAATGGATGCTTGCTTGAACTTGGATCTCTTGAATGCACAATGATAGATTGCATGTGTATCATGATGTGAAAATTAGAGCAAGATGTATCCTTTTATACACATTTTGGGGCTCAAATCTCACAGGTTGACCTCAATTAAAGGTCTAGGAGAAAAACCTCTGCATTGGGCCCGAATCCCACTTAAATTCAATGCCCAAGGACAAGGTTGTCTTACTTCAACCTAGTCTAAGACAAGGTCAAATTAGTTTGACCTAGTCCTGGCATGCTAAATTTTGTTCGGGATTTACGGGAGTGTGACAAAAAGAGGCAGTGAAAACCTCAATTTGGGAGGGAAGCATGGAAAATCTTGAAATTTGAAATTAAATACATAGGACATAGGTGGAAAATGAATTCTATGAATGGATGGAAAAGGGAAAATATGCATAAAAATTAGAGCCAAACTTGAGTTTGAAGGATGAGAACTTATATTTGAATTAAGTAAGCATTTAAGTGCAATATGAGGTCTTACCATAAGAAACACACTAAAGTAGGCTAAAAATGGTCCCAAAATGAGCACAAATTAAGCGCTAACTTTTTAGGATGGTACATCTACAAATGAAGCATTCTTGATTGCACCTTGTGTGGTATTTTCCTTTTGGGTTTTATTCTTCTTGCAAACATTCTTTGAAAGATCAAAGGGAAACATTTGATTCATAATAATCTTACCTTGATCATCATTCTTTCTAACTACTTCTGAGGAATTATTTGAACTTTGATTTTTCTTGATAAATATACCTATTGGTTGTCGTTGATCAATTCTAACTAATCGTATTTCTCAAATTGTAGTTACTTTTATCTTGTTGAATAGTAGCAACAATGAGTGATCTCTTCTCTTTATGGGATTTCTCAATTTAATATTTTCTCTTTATGATGATATATGATCATCCTCTTAATTCATAATTGATGCATCCTCATTATCTAAGAATTTTTTTTTATGATAACCACCACCCCTAAATATGTGTGCATCCACATCAACAAGGTTTCCCTCGTATCTAGAATAAGTATAACCATCCCTCCTAAAGTGCTTTATTGATAACATATTTATGGTATTTGAATCTTCATAATGTTCATCAATAAAATCCTCATCCATAGATTTATATTCTTTCATGGATTGAGAAAGTACACATCCCATAGGGTCATGTGTTCTATTGCATGTAAAATACCATGGGGTATCTTCTAAAGAATGGATATTAGGCCTCCTCAATGGATCAGGGTTGTCTTTATTTATTGATTCTTCTAAATTATTGAGTAATAGATTCACATCCTTCCAATTGGTGTTATAAGCTATACTCCCAAGATTCAGCCTCTCTTGCCTATGATAAGTTGGTCTATCATGTGAGATTCCCTTGTCATTTTCTACAATCCCTTTATCTATATCCCTTAATTTATTCATCACTCTATCCAATTAATCTTCATATTTGTTTTGCCTAGATTGATGATTCTTATGGTTCTACAAAATTCTTACATCATATCTCTTACCAATTATACCAGAAGAGTTTCTATTATTTTCAATATTTAGAGAAACATTCAAATCTTCCCTCATATCACATGGATTCTTATTTCTCATTTCATATCCTACCTTTGGTCAAATGCATTTATATAGAATATCAAACACATAGGGTCAAGTGGCTTCAAATGGGCCGATATCTTATTATAAATTTTAAGGAATCTTGAGTTGAAATTATCTAGAACCTCATTACTCCCCTTTTGAATGCTTGTAAACTCATTTAATGAAAACTTTGGGTCTGAATGGTCGCCATACTACTCCTTAAACATTGATTTAAAATCATTCCATGAGCTTATTGAGGCATTTGATTAACTTCTATACTAGTCTCTAGCATCATCAAACAAATAATACATAAACAACTTCATCACAACATCCTCATGTTATATCTCAAAATTATCTTTAAAGTTCATGAAAGATCTTAGGTGGTCCTCACCTGATATTGCATTGTTTCCTACAAATTTTTGAACATTCATTCTAATTTCATTAATGATCTAATTTTCAAAACCAAGGATGTCAATAAAATCAAGTTCCATGCACCTTTCCACATGTATATGAGCCCTTACACCTTGATTAAACCCTTTTTGACCATGTTGAGGACCTTGTCCTTATTGATTTTGTACTTGACCTTGTTGAGGGCCCATCTGAGTCGCAAATAATTGTGCTTGTGTTTGTTGTAAGGCATAACTTTGGTGTGTAGTTTTTGGCACATATGGTGACCAATTTTGGTATTGCCAATTGTGATAAGAATGGAAAGGGTAGTATCCAAAGTTTTGATACCCTAATGGAGGTGCACCAAAATTATGAGGTCTTGGAACAAAAGATTGAGAAAAAGGTATAATTGTTGCAAAAGTGTTTGTACATTAAATGAAAAAGTATGAGCACCTATAATTTGAGCAGAGCTTAGAGCTTGTGTACTTTCAATAATTTGACTTGGAATTGTAAAGTTATTAAATGTTGAACCAAGTGAAAGTGGATGTAGGAAGGGTTTGATATCCTTGAGTATTTGTTTAAGATTCTTGGACATTGCTCATGGACATTGTACTCTAAGATGATGTAGACAAACTTGAAGAAGAAAGTGCAGATATATATGCATTTGAAGGTCCTAGTTTGTTTAATTTTGAGATTACCGGTATTTTGGAAGAAAGAAGCATTAGTATTTGCATAGGATAGAAATTTTACAATTAATGGTTGGCCTTGAATTTAAGACAAATAGTTGTTGAGTCAAAGTCTCATTTTCCTTTTCTAACCTATCCCTTTCTACCCAAATCCTCATATTTTCAACTTGTTGTCTTAACTCATCATCAATTGGCTTAGGAGAAGATATTAGCATCAGTGAATTGGGTAGTAATAGGAATATTTGATGTTTGGTTTGTCAGTGAATTATAAAATCCTTGAGATATTTGTTGGCTTGCAAAAGTGAGATCTTGAGATTGATGCAACCACCTGGTTAGCTCAAAGGACCTTTTAATATTTGGTAAAGTGATTTTAGGTTGGGTGAACTATATCCCAATAGTATTTATTGGGATGCAAAGGTGTTAAGAACTGGAGGACTAGAAAACATTGCTTGACTTTCTCGAATTGGATCCAAAGTTTAACCTTGGGACAATCCTTGATACAAATTTCTTCCTCCAAAGAAATATATTGATACTCTTGGTTTACTATGTAAGAAATGAGTTTTCTCGGCTTTGGAAGGGCTTGATGTATTTGTAGGATTTGAACCACTTGTAGACTTGGGTCTGCACATATTTTCAAGGGATTCTTGTCTTGATTTTTTCTCAGCCTCTCTTTATTTTCTTTCAATTTCTAATCAATCTCTTGTTTTTACCACCATTCCCTTGTTAATACTTACTGTAATTCTAACAGTTCTCAAGGTAACTAACTAGTTTAGATATTATATGAGTCTCCACCCTAATTGAGGGATTTTGAAAATTAAATATATGTTACTGTATCATCTTAAAATGGAAGCACTTCCATATTGGTAGCTTTAGCACCCTCATTTAGTGCATTTACATGATAGATTTGCATTTAGGATGCATCTGCACTTGGTAATTCTTCATTTCTAGGTGAAATCAGGGTTAGGATCCTGAGGATTCTCCTTGATTTCCTTCTTTGTGTCTCTATTTTCTAGGTAGGACCTATGTACTGGTCCTCCTAGCCTTCATCACATTTCTTTTAGGACCATGTGCCCTTTTCCAACACTCTGTTCTATTTTCCCATCATCCTAGGTCTCTGGCCGACCTAGAAACTTCACTGGCACTCTAAGTTGACTACCTTGAAACCTCAGGTCAAGGCTGAGGTTGACCTTGACCTAAGTTAGGGTTGAGGTTGACCTTGACCTTTGTCAAGTTTTATTTCCCACTTTCAAGTTTGGATCATAGCGGGGCCCTAAATTCAAAATTGGCACCCGGATCTGAATGCGGAAGGGGATTTATCCAAAATTTAATTATTGAATTTCCTCCTTAGTTGGCTATTGTGATTGGACCATAATTAGAGGTGAAATTTGAATTAGGGGTCCTCACATTAACCTAGGAGGATTACGTTGAAATCTCTATATAAGTACTCTCTTTTGCCTTCATTTACCATGAGATGATGACACAAGAATGCAAGAGGATGATACACGAGGACAAAATATGATGATGCCTTGATGCAAGCAAGCATTTTGTGGACAAATTATTATGGACATTCATTGGAGAAAGAAAGAGTTCTTCAATCCTTCCTTCTTCTTTGATCTACTATTTTCAACATTCAAGCTTTCAAAGGATATAATCACGGGGTAGAAGCTACGGATTGTGAGTTTGGTAGGAGTACTTTATCCTTGGGGGCTTGGTATGATTTCTTTATCATATTCAAATATATGCATTTCTCTCTCATTTTAATTCATGCTAGGGTTTCGATATAGAGGATTAGATCTTGGCATTGCACATTCAAAGCTCTTCCTACGAGCAACACACACATATTCCATTACATCCGGCTATTGATGGAGGTGGAAATCATAAAAAATGGGGGTTTGAATAAGGCAAAGCCCTATATAGCCACCCCAAAATACCATTTTTAGATATCTGCAATTGCTATTTTGGGAGTTGTAGAGTATATTTGGATACCCTTTTTGGCAAACTTTTGGGATCCGTAAATGAAATTTCTGTCAGAGCAGTGCAGGTCAAGGTCGACATAAAGGGGCACAATTGTGCCATCGTATTTGGGTCAAGGTCAACTTGGATCAGAAAAGAAATATATTTTTGGGTTTTCTCCGTCTCTGTGTTTCTGTTCCAATTCAGGTTGCAGAATTTCCAGAAACTCGATATAGACACCAGAAAATAGGTATTTCCAGATCTGCTATGTTATGAGGTATGTATTTCATTCTATCTGATTTAATTATTCTTTACAAACATTTCTAGATTTATATTCCTTATCATTAGAATTTCATGTATGTGGTTAATAGAGGCATGGGGTCTCTTTTATGTGCAAACCCCCATTGTTCTAAACCCTATTCATATTTCCCACCATACATTTTGGTGAACCCGTTTACGACAAGTCTTTCTTTTTGGTGTTAGATTTGCATTTTATGTTAGATCTTACATGCATATAAAAGTAGATTTATTTTATGCTCTTGCATTTATATTTCAAAAATGTAAAAAAAATATAACAAAATTTCTTTAAAAATACAAAAACATTTACATTTTTTCATGCTTGTAGTGCTACTTTGTGTTCAACATGTATGCCTTTTGTTTTGAATACTTTGATGAGGCTTTTATTTCAAAAGAGGATAGATCCCCTAATGAGGTACATGGAAGTGAGGGTGAAAATTGTTTGAATAAGATCTCCATTGATCCTATTCCTATTCCACCCTCTTCTACAACCTCTTCAATTGACCTTTACATAGGGTGTGTGCATGGTTACCTTCTTGTTCCACTATTTGCAACATTGATGCACCTAGAATGTTATATCCTAAACCTTTGTTGATGGTAAAATGATGTCCTTGAATAACAATTAAGGGTAAACCTAGAGATCCTTTGGATTTCTTTGATAACATGGATTCCATTTCACATGCTTGTCGCACATAAAATAACCCTCAACCTACTATTTTGATTTCTTTACCTCTTCTCAACCTATGCTTCCTCAAGCACCTAGGTTTCCATCTTCCTTTAAGGAGTATGACTTAGTTCCTGCTAAGATATCTTTATGTGAATTGCTTCAAACTTCCTCAACATATCATGAGGCATTGTAAAAGGCTTTATCTACCCTTCCTGATTCACCTCCTAACCAAGAGAATATTAATTCCTTTTTGGAGTGCATGCATACTATGCCTTTACCTCCTATTGTGTTTACCGATAATGATTTACCTTTTGTTGAGGTGCAGAATCAATATGATGCTCTTATGGTTGTTGTTTCTATTAATCAGAGTATCATTCAGAGAACATTAATTGATAATGGATATGGGATTCATGTTTGTAGCATAAATATGCTTAAGGCAATTAAGGCTGATCTTACAACTATTCAACCTGATAATGTTCCTATTCGTGGATTTTATAATATTGCAAAGAGAAATTTGGGCATTATTACGCTGCTTGTTAAGGTTGGTCAAGTTATTCTCAATACACCTATTCATGTTATGCCTAGACCTCTCAATTATGACCTTTTAGGTAGAACTTGGTTACATACTATGCATGTAGTTCCTTCTACTCTTCATTGCAAGGTTAGGTTCATTTATAACAATTTGATGTATACGCTACATGCGGATGATGCGGCGAATCCTTGCTTAAATGCGGAACATGCTAAAGTTTCCAAACTTCTCCAATAAAGTAAAGAGCCTTAAATGCCACCTGAGATTAAACAAACTAAAGCTCCATCTTCTTCTTTGACTAGGGATGATTGGGGAACGTTGGACTTTAATCCTTCTTTTATTGGAGAATATAAAGTTTCTTATTTGGAATTCATGAAACAACAAAGTGGGTTTGAAAAATAAGTTTTTACTCCTTCCCCACTTTCTATGGAATTAAAAAGTAACTTTGTTTCTGCCTCGATTGAAGAAAAAATTAAAATAATAAAACCTGATTGTTATGACATTGTGTGATATGCGGCTCCTTTGACTCAATCTAATATGGCCGATAGATTTGGTTCTGGTTATCATCTGCTCAAGAAATTAGGATTTAATGGGAAAGGATGTGGTAAATATGAACAAGGTATACAAGTACCTTTGGATGATGAAATTTATGATTATACATATGGATTGGGGTTCAATCCTTATACACGACCATCAAATTTTCCTCTCAATGTTAATCATATCTGTGGTGGACATTTTAAGTTGCTTAACCCACTCCTCCTCGACATGGATCAAAAACCTATCTTGGATCTTTTTCCCAAAGATGAATCCTTAGAAGATTTTTTAGGAGCTTATGAGGATCTACCTATGTTTCACCATAAAAGAAGGAAGCCCTATTGTCTAAATACAAAAGCTTATTTTGGAGAACATGATGAACAAGATATTTCTCCTTTACCAAAGGATTCTTCGATACAAAGTAATTTGCTAATAACTGAGGCTATTGAGGTTCAAGTGGATGCAAATGACTCTGAGAAGATGATAAAAATTGGGAAGTGTTTGAATCAAGATGAACATGATCAGTTGGTTCCCATTTTACTTGAATTTAAGGATATTTTTTCTTGGACATATTCGGATATGTATGGTATAGATCTTAAGATTGTTACTCACAATATTGTTCTCAAACCAAATGCTGAACCTGTGAAGTAGAAAATTTGAAAGATGAATCCACAAATCGCCTTATTAGTTAAGGTTGAAATTGAAAAATTATTAGATGCTGGATTCATCCACTCTTTTAATTACTCAGATTGGATTTCAAACATTGTGTCCATTTCAAAAGGAGAAAATAAGATAAGAATGTGTACTGACTTTCGAGATTTAAATAAGGCATCCTTCAAAGATTATTTCTTGTTACCTAATATTGATATGATTATGGATTCAACATCAGGTCATGCTCTATTATCTTTCATGGATGGCTTTTCGAGCTATAATCAAATCTTTATTCCTATTGAAGATCAACTTAAGACCGCATTTATAACACCTTGGGGAACATTTTGTTGGGCCATGATGCCTTTTGGATTAAGAAATGTGGGAGCAAATTATCAGCGAGCCATGACTTTGATTTTTCATGATTACATTCATAAGATTCTTGAGGATTATGTGGATGATATCTTGGAAATATCTATACAAAGAGGAGGTCATGTTAGTATTTTACGACAAATATTTGAAAGGATTAGAAGTTACAATATGAGATTGAGTCCTAAGAAATGTGCCTTTGGAGTTGATTCTGGTAAATTATTGGGGTTTATAATCTCTAAGTGAGGCATAGAGGTAGATACTGAAAAGATTGATGCTATTGTTAATATGCCTCCTCCTAAGAACATTTCTCAGTTACAAAGTTTACAAGGAAAAATTCAATCTATTCATCGCTTTGTTTCCAACTTAGTTGATAGAACTGTTCCTTTTACTTCCTTGCTTAGAAAGGATACTACTTTCTCTTGGAATGAGGAATGCAAATAATCCTTTGAGAAATTTAAAGAGTATCTCGCCAATCCTCCTATTTTGCAACCTCCTCAATTTGTTAAACCCTTTTATTTGTATACTTCAACCACTCTGAATGTTGTGAGTGTGTTGTTGGCTCAACATGATAGTGAAGGTAAGGAAAGACCTGTGTACTACATTAGTCAGACTTTACTTGATTATGAAACAAGATATACAGATTTAGAAAAATACAATGCTTAGCTTTAGTTTATGCTTGTCAAAAACTCATACATTATCTATTAAATTGAAGTCAATGTGATTATTAAATTTGATCCTTTGGAACATCTTTTATTAAAGACTGATCTCTTTGGCTGTCTTGCAAAGTGGGTGATGTTACTTACAGAATTTGATCTTAATTTCATTTCTCAAAATTTAATTAAAGGACAAGTTTTAATAGATTATTTGGCTAAAGCTCCTTGTCCTCATTCCGATACATGCTTTACTTCAATAGAATTCCCTGATGAAAACATTCTAGCTATTAAACAGGATGATGTTTGGGAATTATATTTTGATGGATCTAGATGTAAGACAGGTTCTAGTGTTGGCATTATCTTGATCCCTCCTACAAAAAAACTAATACCTATGTCATATAAATATACTTTTCCTTGTACTAACAATATTGTAGAGTATGAAGCTCTTATAGCTGGCTTACGAGCAACTTCATCCTTTAACATTAAAAACTTGGAAAATTATGGAGATTCACAATTTATTGTGGAACATATTAAAGGAGGTTATCAGACTAAGAATGATAAAATGACACAATATAGAGATTTGGCTCTTAATGTTCTTTCACAATTTTCTTCTTATACGATTCAAACTTTACCTAGGAAAGATAATCGACATGCGGACACCATGGAAAGCACAACTTCCTTGGTTTGTCTTGAGAATAATGTTGACGACTTTCAATTTACTATATATACTCTTAAAAACCCTGCAATTTCCAATGAGGTTACCTCTGATTGTTACAATTTGCATTTGGATGAATGGTATTCTCATATCTTTCATTTTTTGAAAGATGGTACTTTTCCTAAATCAGCAATAAGGAACATGCATAATTGTATTAGGAAGCTTGCAGCACGTTATATCATTTTAGGAGATACACTTTACAAAGGCTCTTATGATGGTTTGCTATTAAGATGTCTTGGTAGAACCAAAATTCCAACAACTTTGGTAGAAGCTCATTCTGGTTCTTGTGGGGGACATTTTGGTGGAAAATCTTTAGTCAATAAATTTCTTAGAATGAGATATTATTGGAAAACAATGAAACAAGATTATTTCATGTTTTTTAAGAAGTGTCCTCAATGTCAGTAACATAGTAATTTGATTCATGCTTATGATCATGAGCTTCATAATCAAGTTGCTCCATGGCCTTTTAGTATTTGGGATTTTGATCTTATTGGAAAAATCTCACTAGCTTCTTCTCAAGGACATACGTACATCCTGACGGCTACAAATTACTTTATGAAGTGGGTGGAAGTTTTCCCTCTTCATTCAACTACTGCGGATGTCATTTGTGATTTCATTCTTAACAATATTATAACACGATTTGGTATTCCTTCAACGATAGTTTCAGATAATGGTACCTATTTCAAGAATTAAAAAAGTCATGAAATTCTTGGAGAAATATCAAATTCAGCATAGATTTTTGACTCCCTATTATTCTCAATCTAATGGTGAAGCTGAAGCATCAAATAAATTCATTGAACAAATTCTGAGGAAAAAAGTTAATAAGCATGCGAAATATTGGCATACCCAACTTACCTATGCTTTATGGGCTTATAGGACTAGTGTTCGTACTGCCACAGGCACTTCTCCTTATAATAATGTCTACGGTACTTATGCTATTATGCCTTTGGAATTGGAAATACCTTCTTTACGTGTTTCATTTTATGGGATAATTGAGAAAGATACATTTCATGAACAACAATTACAAGAATTATAAATGTTGGATGAACAACGAATAAATGCTTTGGAACATATAAAGGCTTATCATAAATCACTTCAGAAGCAGTATAATCATAAGGTAATTGAACAATCATCCTCAGTTGGTGATTTAGTGTTATATGAGAATCAAAGAAATGTGAATGCTTTACCTGGTGAAAAAGGAAATTTTAGCCCTAATTGGCTTGGACGTTTTGTTGTAATTGAGGAATTTGGTTCAGGTGCTTACAAAATTTCTAATATGGATGATGTGCCTTTTAAGGAACCTATCAATATTATGCATCTAAAACATTATTATCCCTAGTACATCATTATTTCCTTGTGTATTTATGTATTCCTTACAAAATAGTTATGTTTGTTTTATAGGTTATGTGATTTTAGCAAATTACATTTGAATACATTTATACACATTCTTTCTTTCTGTTAAGTTTTATGTTATTGGTGAAAATATAGTAATCAATCACATAACTAAATAGCAGAGAGAGTTTTTCATCTATATATATATATAAATATATATATATATATATATATATATATATATAGAGTTTGATACATATGTGGCACAATGCCCTATCTATCACTCTCTCTATCCCTATGCTCTAATGGTCGATGGCTTCCAGATCTCTCTGGTCTATGATGTGAAGATGAAGATGTTTGTATGGTATTCCGCGAGTGGCTCCTCAATATGCTAAGCTCATATACATGCTCCTATAATCTCCATAGGTCAGCCACCAGCCTCTCTCTCTCTCTCTACATAACCTCAGCTCTCGCTAGACGCAAGCAAAGATGTTTGCATGCCTACCGAGATCTCTGTGACCAATGGGGAATGCTCACTAGCTAGCTGGTAGTCGGTAGGATAGGCATGCATCCTTAAGGACCTCGGATACAAAGCTCCTCCACTCCGCTACACTGGCTACAGAATTAAAATATATTTATCTTTTAGTACTTTTTCTTCAAAAATTAAGTTAAATATTTAAATAAAATACATGTTTTATACCTGGATCTGCCTCCTGGGTATCACTGAAGGGTCTGGATGGTGGGGGCATGGAGTGACTACTCTCTCCGCACTCACTATGTCTAGATCTCAGAGGTGGTGTCTCTGTATGGGTGCGTAGAGGTCATCATAATCTCAGTGGTGTTGCATGAAGGATATGCTCATCCACATCGGTACTATCAGTTGGGAGCATCCTATCTACTCTCTCCTCCTCCATGGGATATCCCTCAGGGATGGGATCCTCCTCATCTCTATGATCCTCCTCCTCCTCTGGTACACTACGATCTCCATGTGTTCTCTCCGAAAGGCTTGGATCACCTGTGGGATAGTCATAAGGGAAGATGGGGTGGGTTCCCTCCAGACTCCAGTATCTGATGTAGTCCCTGTTGATGCCTGAATAGGCCACATTTGGGGCTACCTCTATATCCTCTCTCTCATTTGTATCACTATCTATGATGTCCGCTGCTAATGGCTGACATATAGCGCCGAGTCTCTAATAGTATCTCATCGAATGTGCATATTGAGGTACTTCTCTAGGGACTCCATGTATAAGACCAAACTATTTCATTACTCTGTCATAGTAGTACGATATTACTATGTAACTAGAATGACCCTCTAGTAGCTTGTGCTTTTGTGAGTGTCTCATCTGATGTTGTGTATATGGCCACTCTGTCATGTGATAATATGGTATCCATATCACATCTATTTTTGGTACATGGTCTAGACGTGCCCTCTAATAGAGGATATCTTTGTGCTACTAGAAATCTCCTGGTGTATAAGCAAAGGCTCTAGGTGTGCCCACATCTACCATCACAAGAACACCCTATGGTCGTGTACATGTGAAATTTTCAAACAACCAAATATGTAATAGTGTGCATACTATGAGACTCTCTCGTTGATATCTCACCAACTAACATAACTCATGGTATAGAGGGGATAGCATGTTGCGGCCCCACGTGAAGAATGGTTATATCACTCTCCATCCTGCATACAATATGGGTAAAAGGTACTAAAAATATTGTACCCTTTGTGTTGCGTACTACAACCAAATAAAGTATACACAATATAACCCTCTGTACCAAGGGTGTCAGACCTGCCAATATGGTTGATAGCATGATATGATCTACTCATATTTGCATATGTGGAACCCATCCTAAGAAATACTCTGAATCTTTGTGAATATCCTCAGGACCCCACTATACACTCGATCTGACAGGCTCGCCCCGAAATAGAATTTGCAGGATCCTGTATACATCCTCCAGTGTCACTATGATCTCTCCTAAGGGAAGATGAAAGGAACATGTGTTCTCATCCCACCTCTCTATAAGAGTCGATATCATGTCTCGGTGGAATATCATCTGTGGTTGGACTACTACCTATTATAGTCCTACGTCTCTCAACAGTTGTGTCTCATCCTTGTTTAGCTCAGACAACTTCTCTTTGATGATCAGTAGTGACCCTCCAAAGGGGTGCTCTCATAGACGAACCAAGTCCTGTAAGCACAAAACAACATAATATCAGAACTATAGAACCACAAAACTATATATCCAACTTGACTAGGTCGACCTTCCTAGGTCAAGGTTGACCTTCCTGGGTCGGGGTCGACCTCACTCCAGGAAAGGTGTGAACCTTCCCAGTTTGTGTCAAACTTAAAGGGTCAAGGTCGACATAACTGGATCAGGGTCGACCTTTAAGGGTCAAGGTTGACCTTTCCTATAAAAAACATGAATTTGAGATTACAAATATCAAAAATAGCGAACTTGTTGGCAAGTTGACTCCCAAGGAGTATATGACTTATTTTGTGTTGTCATTATGGAAATAAAGTCATATGAAGTTTTGACAGAAAACTATGAAGTGAAAATTTACCAACTGTAGAAGACAGAACAGAACAGTGACTTGCATTCGATCAGAGAATCAACGCACGTGCGTACGATCACATCAGGATATGCGCATTCATAATTAATCTCTATGGTATGTTTTTATGCTTACCCTATACACACATGGTATAGAATGTCAATACGGACAAGTTATAGAAAGAACAAGTACACTAGCAGTCTAGAATAAAGAGTATGAGGTCGACTTCAAGTTTTTGATTAGTGTGTAAACTTTTGTTATGTAAAGGCTAAGCACCTATTGTAATAAGTTTGTAATCATGTATTAAACATTATTGTAAACATGCTTAAGCTAATTTGTTTGGAAGCGTTGTGAATGTTGTTTTTGGGCCGACTAAGGTCTTGTTTATAGTCGCGTATATTCAGGCATAAACATATATACATGCAATGTAAAGATATATGTGAAGTGTCAAAGATATATATAGAGGAGAGACATAAAATAATAGTATAAAGATGTTAGTATGAGATAGATCCTTTAAAGAAGATAAGAGCATAAGCACATAACCGAAACTGATCAGACATCTATGTCATATATAGCAGTTCACTTTTGGATATAGTGCATATCTATTCTCGGGAGGTTGTAGCCTTCTTTCTCATTGAGAAGTGAGCTCTTGGACAGTGAGTCCTCACCCCTAACAGGGTTGTTTGTAAAAGACTCCTAACAGGGCAGGCCTTTAACCAGGTCATTGTACTTGCATTGTAAAGACTGCTCCTAACAGGGCAAAGGAACTTTAACAGGTTCATTATACTAGTGCAATATTTGTGGGTACTAATTCCCACCGGGTTTTTCCTCTAATCAAGGTTTCCCCGTGATCATATTATGTGTTATGTGA
Organism: Thuja plicata; assembly: GCA_018584345.1. Classification (NCBI taxonomy): domain Eukaryota; kingdom Viridiplantae; phylum Streptophyta; class Pinopsida; order Cupressales; family Cupressaceae; genus Thuja; species Thuja plicata. The sequence goes on along the minus strand of MU226778.1, from coordinate 1,577,903 downwards.
TTTTGTGTTAAGATTCAAGTGATATATAATTGGTTTATGTTTAAATTTGCTGAATTAGCTAAACACTGATTCACCCCCCCTCTCAGTGTTTCCAACAATTGGTATCAGAGCATTGGTCCTCTGAAAGAAATTTTAACCACTTGAGGAGATCATGGACTCAACAGAAGTAGAACATCTGAAAAATAATCTTGAAGCAACCCTTGAAGATCTAGACAGATCTGAGAAATAAAATGAGGAACTTAAACTAAAAGTTGATGGCTCACAAATGCTTATCAAAAAGTTAAGAAAAGATTTGAAAGATTGCTCTACAAATGATTTGGGGAAAATGGTCAAGAAACTGAGTGAAGAAAACTTATCTTTAAAGGATAAGATAGAAGAATTGAATGATCAGTTAACTAATAGCCTAACAACTATTGAAGAGAAGAACAAAGAAAATAAAACAGTTAGATGAAGAACTCATGCAAGCCAATATGAAAATCATGGAATTGGAAAACATCAAGAATAAGATTGAATCTAAATTATCAGGAGCAAAAGACAAGATTGATAAACTTCACACAGGTTCTAATTTAATTCAATCACAACTTTATGTACAAAAGCTAAAAGGTGACACCACTGGTATGGGATACAGTATAACTCAAATTGAGATTAATTCATTACAAGAAAGAAAGAAAGCTTAAATAGAATCTATAGAAGAAAAGAAAACTGAGAATCATGAAGAGACTAAAGCAGAACCACCAAAAGATAATTACAAGGCAATCAACCATACTTGCTATGCCTGTAACAGGCATGGGCACTTGGAAAGAGATTGTAAGGATGTAAGACCCTTCAATGGTTACTGTTACTCCTATAATAATTTTGGTCATAGGGATATTTATTGCAAGAAAAATCAAAGAAATCAGTCACAACTGAACCAAAGGAATCAGACTCAATACAATCAGAGAAATCAACCTCAAAAAAACTTGCAGAACATTACATGTCAGATATGTAATTAAAATGGAAACACAACCAAGCAGTGTAGCATGATGAATAACAACATCAAACCTCATATCATTTGTCACTCATGTGGAAAAGTTGGACACATCTCAAGATTTTGCAGGTCAAGAACACAAGGACAAGAGAATCCTAAAAAGTCTCTGTTTGAAGAATCAGGAGAAGTTAAGTTTGTGGAAGCTAAAGCTAACTCAGATAAAATATGGGTTGAAGTAAAGAAGGATAATGAAAAGACATGAAATTGAGGAAGATATGAGGATTAGAGAAGAAACATTGGATACTCTTCTCCCTATTTGCACACATGATGAGAAGGCAATTCTATTAGATTTGGTAAAGCCTCATCTCAGAACCAAGACAAGGACTCTTCATATTATGAACAAAGAGTATGAGTTAGTTGGGAAAGAGGCTAAAAAATATTTTGCACAAGTTTTTATGGATAGACACATGTATCCATCAACAACGCCTACAACAAAGGTAACTCGAGTTCCTCCCAAATAGGTTACATAACTAGTGATTTAGAATGCACCTAAGACAGGTCCACAGGTTTTAGCGCCCTCAGTTTCAATAGCCTCTGATACAGCAAAAGATTTAGAAGATGCTATAGTGATTGATGATATCAAAATATCCATGACCACCTCTGACAGTGATATGGACAAAGTTGAAAAAGCATTTAGCACTAAGGAGACAAAGGAGGTGTGCACGGATGACACATCTTTGCAACAAGATAAAGTTCCCTCTAAAGATTCAACAGACTTGAATAAAGAAGAAGATAATCAAAATAATGAGACACCAGTCATGGAGATCCTAGTAAAAAGTGAATGCATGGATACTAGTTAGAATACCATATTCACACCATCCATTCAACCATCAAACTCATTGTTGTCAATTTTAACTCCTAACTCAACAAGTCTAGATGCATGGGGAGAAGAAGACCTAATAAAAATCACTGTCCTAGCCATGAAAAAATCCAAAGAGAAACAAGTTATGAGGAACCCTCTCTTCTTGGAATCAGTGAACATTCTGAATGACCTAGTGCCCACAGACAAGAAAGTGGCTAAAATTCAGTCAGTTGATGATGTAGACAACATCCTCACAAGCTTCAAAGCACACTTTACAAGCCTAGTAGACTCAGCTACTAGAATTGCAGAAGATGAATATAAAAAATAAATATTTTTTCTTTAGATTTAAAGTCATTAAATATTGGTTAGACAATGTTGAAAGAATTGGCATCAAAAGGCAGAAAGTTTATAGAAAACTGTATGGACAGAGTGAAATTAACCTCAGAGCACATTAAAAAGATTGAAGAAGTTGACATATTGGTTGACAGTGTTAGAAAATCAGTTGAAACATCCACGCAAGACATGGACATCTGCAACAATATCTATCAAGGTCAGTTGGACAAGATTGAAAAGGCAAAGTTTGAGATCAATAAGATAAGAATCAGACAGACTCAACTGAGAAATGCACTAGCGCCCTCCTTTGCAGTACCTGATGAGAACATTAAACAGATTGATGCAACCATTGCTACCTATGATCAAGGACCCAGCTTAGATTTGACAAAGATGGAAAAACTCACATATGCCCTATGCACCCATCTACAAACAATTGATGCACTAAAGACATTCTGGTAGCAAGAGATGAAGAATCTACAGATAACATGTCCAGATGTATATATGGAGTAAGTATCTAGAGACTTACAATTTTGACACCTTTGTCATTAATGTCAAAGGGGGAGTAATGTATGTATGAAGAATAGTTTATATATATGCAAGGAATATATAGTATATGTTAAGAGAAGAGAATATACCTTTTTTGGGTGTTAGTCAATTTTGAGTAACTTGGCCACATTCCTTTGTTTCCATTAATGACAAAGGGGGAGATTCTTGGAAAGTTGACTCCCAAGGAGTATATGACTTATTTTGTGTTGTCATTATGGCAACAAAGTCATATGAAGTTTTGACAGAAAACTATGAATTGAAAATTGACTAAGTGTAGAAGACAGAACATAATAGTGACTTGCAGTCGATCAGAGCATCAACGCACATGCGTACGATCACATCAGGATATGCATGTTCAAAATTAAGCTCTATGGTATGTTGTTATGCTTACCCTATACACACATGGTACGGAATGTCAGTACGAACAAGTTAAAAAAAGAACAAGTACACTAGCAGTACAGAATACAGAGTATGGAGTCGACTTAAGGTTTTTTATTAGCTTGTAAACTTTTGTTATGTAAAGGCTAAGCGCCGATTGTAATAAGTTTGTAATCATGTATTAAAAATTATTGTAAACACGCTTAAGCCAATTTTTTTGGAAGCATTGTGAATGTTGTTTTGGGCCGACTAAGGTCTTGTTTATAGTCGCGTCTATTAAGGCATAAACATATATATATATGCAATGTAAAGATATATTTGAAGTGTCAAAGATATATGCAGAGGAGACACATAAAAGAGCACTATAAATATGCCAGTATGAGATAGAGCCCTTAAAGAATATAAGAGCATAAGTGCATAACCAGAACTGATCAGACATCTGTGTCATATACAACAGTTCACTTTTAGATATAGTGTATATCTATTCTCAGGAGGTTGTAGCCTTCTTTCTCATTGAGCAGTGAGCTCTTGGACATTGAGTCCTCACCCCTAACAGGGTTGTTTGTAAAATACTCCTAATAGGGTTAGGCCTTTAACCAGGTCATTGTACTTGCATTGTAAAGACTGCTCCTAACAGGGCAAAGGAACTTTAACAGGTTCATTATACTAGTGAAATATTTATGGGTACTAATTCCCACCGGGGTTTTCCTCTAATCAAGGTTTCCCCATAATCATATTATGTGTTATGTGATCTTGTGTTAAGCTTAAATTGATATATAATTGATTTATATTTATATTTTCTAAGCTAAAAACTGATTCACCCCCCCTCTCAGTGTTTCCAACAAAACTTACCTTGGGAAGCGACTGTCCTTTGGCCAGACACTGTCTCAGGAGCTCCATTCATGTCGCTAGAAGTTCCTCTCTGCTCGACATCCTGTTTTCTCTCCTAAACTCTGCAAATGTTAAGAATGAGGAGGTATGTTCTCTCTTCCCTTATTTATAATAAACATTAGGGTTTTTGTTAGGGTTTATTTAGGTTATATTCAAATTTCTCTTCATATGCTTTTAGATAGACATTCACTCTTTTCATCATAACTTGAGTTCTGTAGCTTGGTTTTCAGTGTCGTCTATGATGTTGGAATCATGATTAAGATAACTAACTCCTTGAATAAGTTTAGGAAGGTTAGGAATCCTTATAACTGGTTTAGGAAAATATTTTTCAACAAACTGCATATCCAGTGTATAGGGCTATCCTTATCACCCTATTTCACCCTTCAGAAGTAGTAAGCTGAAATAGGCGGGAATAAGGGGCTCTATGTACTTCTAAATTTCATCTTAGTAATTCTTAGGTGGTTTATGGATTTTCATTAACCTTGTGTGCTGCAGGTTGTGGGTACTAATGGTTTCTTTCAGGATCTCTACATTGAGGACTTGGCTATATCCTTTTTATTTATTATGATGTTTTCTTACTTTAGCTTGCATATTCACGTAGTGTCATATCTAAGGTAAAGTGGGGGATAAATATATAATCTTAAAATGGAAGCACTTACATATTGGTAGGTTTAGCACCCTCATTTAGTGCATTTACATGATAGATTTGCATTTATGATGCATCTGCACTTGGTAATTCTTCATTTCTAGGTGAAATTAGGGTTAGGATCTTGAGGATTCTCCTTGATTTCCTTCTTCATGGATCTATTTTATAGGTAGGACCTATGTAATGGTACCCCTAGCCTTCATCACATTTCTTCTAGGCCCCTATACCCTTTTCCAGCACTCTATTCTATTTTCCCATCATCCTAGGTCTTTGGCCGACATAGAAACTTCACTGGCACTCTAAGTTGACTAGCCTGAAACCTCAGGTTAGGGTCAAGGTCGACCCTAACCTAGGTCAAGGTTGAGGTCAACCTTGGCCTAGGTCAGGGTTGAGGTTAACCTTGACCTTTTTTGGGTTTTGGTTCCCATTTTCAAGTTTGGATCATAGCGGGGCCCTAAATTCAAAATTGGCCCTCGGATGTGAATGCGGAAGGGCTTTTATCCAAAATTTAATTAATGAATTTCCTCCTTAGTGGTCTATGTTATTGGACCATAATTCAAGGTAAAATTTGAATTAGGGGCCCTCACATTTCCCTAGGAGACTTACCTTGAAATCTCTATATAAGCACTCTCTTTTGCCTTCATTTGACATGAGATGATGATGCAAGAATGCAAGAGGACGATATAGGAGGAAAATATATGATGATGCCTTGATGAAAGAAAGCATTTTGTGGAAAAGTTATTATGGACATTCATTGGAGCAAGAAAGTGTTCTTCAATCCTTTCTTCTTCTTTGATCTACTATTTTCAACATTCAAGCATTCAAAAGATACAATCATGGGGTAGCAACTACGGATTGTGAGTTTGATAGTACTTTACCCTTGGGGGCTTGGTATGATTTCTTTATCATATTCAAATCTATGCTTTTCTCTCTCATTTTATTTCATGCTAGGGTTTTGATCTAGAGGATTAGATCTTGGCATCGCACATTCAAAGATCTTCCTACGAGCAACACACACATATTCTATTACATCCAGCTATTTGTGGAGGTAGAAATTTAAAAAAATGGGGGTTTGACTAAGGAAAATCTATATATAGCCACCCCAAAACACCATTTTTAGATATCTACAGTCACTGTTTCGGGAGTTACAGAGCAGATTTGGATACCCTTTTTGGCAAACTTTCAGGATTCGCGAATAGAATTTTCGTCAGAGCAGTGCAGGTCAAGGTCGACATAAAGGGGCACAATTGTGCCCCCGTATTTGGGTCAAGGTCGACCTGGCTTAGAAAAGAAAAAGATTTCTGGGTTTTCTCCGTCTTTGTGTTTCCATTCCAGATTTAGTTGCAGAATTTCCAGAAACTCGATACAGACACCAGAAAATAGGCATTTCTGGATCTTCTATGTTATGAGGTATTTATTTTATTCTATCTGATTTCATTATTCTTTGCAAACTTTTCTAGATTTATATTTCTTATCATTAGAATTTCATGTATGTGGTCAATAGAGGCATAGGGTCTCTTTTATGTGCAAACCCCCATTGTTCTAAACCCTATCCATATTTCCCACCATAAAGTTACAAGGAATGATAGGGGTTACTATAAATTTGGGAGATATTATTGATACTATGACAATGAACAACTAAGAGGGGGGGTGAATTAGTTGTTCCCAAACTCTTTAAACTTCAAACCCTTAAACCCCAAAATCCTTAAACTTGTGAACCCTCAAATCTGACTTGTTCAAATGAAATAATGAACATGCAAGTACGCATAATAAAAATAACATCCACACAGGTTGACACAAGATTTTTATCGTGGAAACCTTATTAGGGGGAAACCATGTTGGGGTTGATTACCTACAATAAGAAAATACCTTGTTAGAAGTAAAACCTTATTACAGTATATATGGGGATTGCACATGCAATCAGGCTCACTACTCAAATGAAAAGCCTTGGGCTACAACCATGAGGGAGGATCACTTCCTTATAATTTTGATCACTACAATGATCGATCATACTACAATCTGATAGGATTTTGTGAACCACTGAGAATTCAACTCCAATGTTTGATTACAATTTCTTATAAGCACACTTTGTAGATCTCTGTTCAATCCTCTTGTTTAACACACTTTTGATTTCACTGAACCAGTCTCTCCCCTTTCTTATCCACCTTTGACATCCACACCCATTAATTGCAACTTGAATTTTCCCTAATTTACCATCTTATACCAAGAACTAGGTTGGCAAAACCTAATTCATCATCTCTTTCAATCTATGGGTCATATCTCTTTATTTGAATTCATCTATTACCGCTTAATCTTGACCAAAAACTATAACCACCTTCACGAGATCATGAATCTCCCAGATAATTTTTTTTTACTTGCACAACATGATTTATCAACTTGGTTGGCCAAGAACAAATTATAATACATTTGACCAAAAATTCAACCAATCAGGTCCTTCTGACCTTGAGTATCACCAACTCATCAAACACATACTTCAAGAACATATTATAACATAATGAAAAAAACCCAACCATTCAAATCCATCCCACCCATTGGATTTGACAACTCTTTTTCATCAAGCCTTGAAGAACACTGGTCATCTTTTGTAGCCTGTTTACCCGTCCAAATCTTCATGTAACACTCTGAAACTTTGGGTGAACATGGTAAACACCATGAACAACCTTCTTCTACATACATGAATCCATATCTATCATTTCCACTTCTCACCGGACCTCTGAACACTCTGCTCCACTAGCTAACTTGCAGCAATTAAGTTAGAAATAACTAGTATAATCTTCTGATCACTTCTTGTGATCAATTCCTCTGTTATGTTGACATCAATACCAACACATTCATCTTCCAACTTTTACAATATGCAAACAATCTCCCCCTTTGACATTGATGACAACATGTGATGTGAAAAATATGTAATACAATCAGAAACCAACATTCTCACTCCAAGAAAGATAATCAACAGTACTGCTAGCAATACCAACAATATCTTTCAGAGTCTCTATAATATAACTTCTTCTCCTCTCTCTAGGAAAATTATTCTCTTCATCAACTTCTCCCCTTAAAGGGCACATCAAATTTCTTATCATACCTCTTTCTTATGTTCAAGTACACATAAAATTTCATCTCTCATCCGATCAACTTCCTTCTTATCTTCTCCTCTGATCTCTTCTTTACCTTAGTTGTCTTTTTCACATAAGTTTCTCTCCCCCTTTGATATCAATAAAAAATGTTTGTTAATTGTTCTCATGAATTTATCCTTGTCAAATCAATGTTAGATTCCTTTTACTCTTCATCTTCCAAGACTTCACCTTGATTTCTTGTACATATATATTCTTGTAACATTCATACACTGATCAAGCACTTGGCTTCCTGATTCTGCACTTTCTTGTAACATCCTTCAAAACTCTCTTTCTAATTAGGTAGCTCTTCCTTGATATGCTTACATCAATCCAATCTAGATGATATTGACATGGAGCTCCTCTGGACTGATGCAATGCCTTGCATCTTAGTTTTGATTAGGAGAAGCAAGTCCTTTTGACTTTCCTTTGGATCTTACTGATGTAGATCCCATATCTAAAATGTATTTATTCTTCTTTCTTCTTGACTTCTTATTATACTTATGCTCACCTTCACCTTTCTCTTTTTCTTTTGCTTCTTCTTTTCTTATGTGTTCCTTGTCCTCCTTTTCTTTTCCCTTATTTCTCTCCTTGTCACTCTTCTGCAATCTCATGTTTGGTCATTTAGAGTCACCTTTGTCTTTCTTGTGTTTTTTCTCCTTTTCCTATTTTCCTTTACCTTTTCTCGTGGCATCCCTTTTTTCATGCTTGTCTACCTTGTCATCTCCTCGTATGCTCTTATCACCTTTTGGTATGTTTTTATTGATTTTTTTCAATCTCAATATTTTGTATATGTTTGTAGTGTTCAAAAGTTTGAGTGGATTTGTTGCATCTGAGACATATGACAATATTTTATTTGCTATTAACATTCCTCATCATAGTACAAGGATATTTTCCTATTTTCCTTGTGATAATTTCACTCACCCTTCTCACACCTTTGAATACATCATGGACATAATTACTTGTCCTATTTCTAAGAGAGCGATATTTTCTATTGCAATCTGAGGCTCTATGTCCATATTTACCACAATCATAACAACTAACACTGAAGTTTTGAGATTTAGATATTCTTACCACATGTTTCTTTCTCTTGTTCCTTTTCATGTCCTTGGATTTATTGTGCCATCTCTTTTTATTGTTTATTTTGTCCTTTTTTCCTTTATTTTTCAACTTGACATGACTCTTCTGTTCTTTTTCTTTGCTCTTATTGATCTTCTCTATTTTCTTCCTTGATCTAGGCTTATCTTGGCTATACCTAGAGTATTTTTCTTCCTCTAATTCAATACCATTCTGGTTCATTGACCACCTTTGTGTTAGCAATGCCTCAAGTTTAGTTGGACTAATATTGAGCTTGTCTTTGGGATCAGTTGCAATTCTAAGCTCCTCTTCCATTGCTCTAACCCACTGATCATCTATGCCTTCTCTGTATAATTCTCCGACTTTAGCTTCATAAATTAGATAGATCTGATCTTCTATAATTTTTTTATGTTTTGACTTGGAAACTTCTTCAAATGACTCTTGACTTCCACTCTTCATAAGTTTTTTGAATTCATATTCCTTTCGATTTTGAACATCCAGGTTCTCACAACTTGTGTACCCCTCTTCATTTACTTCTATATACACATCTTCATTTCCCCCTTGAATAATTGATCTCTTCAAAATGCATTTAATTTGATTCCCTTTAGAAATTTGCATTGTATGGTGTTCATCAAAATTACTTGTACATGAATTAAGATGAATTTTACTAGATTAAGAAATTAGGTATCTACCTTTAGCATAATCCAATTTTTCATACCTTGGTGTCCTTTTCTTTTCCCATGCCTCTAAAATTGTTCCTTCTTCCTTTCTTGTATTAGGTTCTTCTTCAATTTTTTTTGAGCCCTTCTACAACTGATTCAGATAATGTTTTTGATAGATAAAAGCAGCAAGAGGGTGCTGGCCCGTGGAACAGGGGACTAGAAGCACATTAACAGCAGGTTAATGGCACTAGCCAAAGCTTGAAGCAGATATGACTGATAATGTTGATACAATGCATCTTTAATGTTATTCTTTGTCTCTTATTGTTCTAACTTTATCCACTTTGAGTAGTCTGATACTTCACTCTTTTATCCATATGGAATATATTCCTTTGGGTCTTTGATCCTGGTCCAATCTCGCTTCTGGCTTTATTCAGAATTTTGCATCCTTTATTACTAAAATTGAGAGTATGTCCCTTCTGAACTACCTGACCAACACTAAGAAGTTTGTGTGTTAGATCTTCTACATGTAGCATATTATCTGTAGTATTCATTCCATCTAGGGAAATCATACCTTTACCTTTGATCATGCCTTCAGAGTTGTCACCCAATTTGACAATTCCTCCATCATATTCTTCATATTTCACAAACTTGGTTATATCACAGTCATATGATGTAAAAATCCATTATCTATTAGCCAGTCATTCCTTCTATCTAATTGTGCAATTGCGGCCTTTTCTTTTTAATTTACACAACTTATAGCATTCTCTAAGGTGACCTTTCAATATTACTACAAACAATGATATTACTGACAAAAGTATCACAAATTTTGGTCCTTTCATGAGAACAACTAACTTGATCATCGGTTATAATATTCATGGCAATATCTTTTTCAACAGTATTGATAATGGAACTCATACCTTTAGAGTTATCTTCTTTCTTGTCAGTTTTACTCTGATGCTTATTGTATCTCTCAAATTTGTTCATGTTATTGATCAAGTGATGTGAGAAGTCATTATCAATGATCAGATTGTCTTCTTTGACACCCTGAGCAGTCAATGTATTCCCTATAACTTGTGTGTCTGAAATCCCTTCTTTAATCACACTTCCAACATCTTAATTATACAGGAGAGATTTATCAACATTTTCAACAAGAATGCTAGATATCATATTGGCTGACTTAGATTCATCTTCTTTGGTTTCAACAAACAAAAATTCATATTCACTATTATCAACATCATCAGATCCATCATCTGTGTCATCTTTATCAACATATAAACACTTTTTATCATACTTAGACTTATTGGACTTGTACTTAGGATATCTTGTTGGGATAATGGAGAGGTGTGTACTGAGAGGGGAGGGGTGAATCAGTACCCTTAAAAACTTTTAATCTAATCTTTGTAACCAAATGTTCTATAATAACCGATTTAGTAGATTGCATACACCAAATATATAATGTCACTACTAAAATGTAAATGCATGTAAAGTAAACAATATACATACATGGAATTAAGTACTCATGGAATTAGTATTTTGGTATTGCAAAAAACCCCTATTAGAAGGTAAAAAATGCGGTGGGGATGAGACCCACAAAAATTCACTACTGCAGTAAATAAAGTAGTTTGTTAAAGCTTACAAAGATTGATCACTTTCGATGATCTTACCCTGTTAGGAGTGATAATGAGATCGATTAGATCTACATCGTGAGAGGATTTAGAAACACGAAGTATTTGTGCACTCGGTTAAGAGATTTACATAAAGATAGTTAAGTCTTCTTTGTTAAGAGATTTTGGGGTCTATTACAATTGTTAGAAAGTAACAGAATTGTGATATGAACATATAAAATCTCAATATTGTTGATACAGATCCTTTAAGTGCATATAAAATATATCACCTCAATGTGAATGATAATACCTTATGCTATATTCTACTTGGTGGCCTTGCCTTTGTTCTGATAACTGATTACTACAATGTAGTCTTTGTCCTTAAAACCCCTGTCTGATCTCTGATGTCCATAGTACGGCAGCTACTTGATCATTGCTTGATCACCATTCATTACAAAAATGACATATTTACATTATATATCAAACTCTATGACATAATTAGGGTTTACAATATCATCCCTAACCTAAGATAAATAGTGTACATAAATTATCTTGATCATCTAAACATAGGAGATATAAATAATTAATTTTGTTAATCCATAATTAATGTTCTCCTTGATCGTTGTAAACTGTTTTCCAGGTTGGAAAAAAGTTGTTACCTAGATTAATCTGCCATATCAAACTTTTATGTGGCCTTTGGTCCACTCGGTTAATGTTGTCTCTTGGTGCTCGGTGTTGTCTGTGTATCTTGGTTATACTGTTGCTTGGTTATATGGTGTATCTCGATTATACTATGTATCTCGGTTATACTATGTATCTTAGTGTGGTCTACTGCTCGGTAAAGTCTGACTATTCGATAATCATTGCACTCAGTTAACTCTGTGTGTGATCAGTTCTCTCGGTTAACTTTGTACTTCGGTGATTATATCGACTGGCCTATTTGTGACTCTATTACAAACTGTCCATTTGAGTGCTTGAATACTAATGACAACCTTCCATGATTATTTGGAGTAACATATCTTCCTGGAAATCTTGAGGCAAAATGTCCTATCTCTTTACACAAAAAACATTTTCAAAACATTTTTCCTTTAAACTTACCAGATCCTTTTTATAGTCTCCTTAACACTAGTGCTTCCAAATTTTGAAGCTCTTTTTCCTCTTCCTTCATTTCTCCTAACTCTTGTTCATACATTGATGCTCTTCTTGAAGAATCTTCACTGAGATTTGATTTGTGCATGTCTTTTATCACATTAACAATAATTCTAATTTCCTCAGAACAAGATTGAGTAGACATTTTAGTATTTTTGAAATAATATCTCCTTCATTCAATACATCTCTAACATATATGATTCCATAGATTAATTCAGTCACCTTTTTCATGTAGAAAGATATGTTCTCATCCTTGGCCATATTTAGAGATTTGTACGTTTCTTCCCATGTGGGGTAGTTTTTGCCTTCAAATAATGGACTGTCTTTTTCATCAGTTGCCATAGTGGATCTCCCTCAAGCTTGTTAAGCTTCCTTGAAGGGACCTATGCTCTGATACCAATTGTTGATAATATGGAAATGAAAAAATAAGAGGTGGGGGGTGAATTACTTATTCGTAAACTCTTAAAACTTCAAACCCTTACACCCCAAAAACCCTTAAACTTGTGAACCCTTAAATCTGATCTAATCAAAGGAAATAATAAACATGCAAGTACACATGATCTGAATCACATCCACACAGGTTGACAAAGTATTTTTACCATGGAAACCTTGTTAGGGGAAAAACCACGGTGGGGATGATTACCCACAATAAGAAAATAATTTTTAGAAGTATAACCTTATTACAATGTATACGTGGATTGCACATGCAATCAGACTCAGTGCCTAGAGCTCACTACTCAAATGAAAAGCCTTGGGCTACAACCATGACAAAGGCTCATTGCCTCACATTTGTTATCACTATAATGATTGATCAGACTATAATCTGACAGGATTTTGTGAACTATTGAGAATGACAACTCCAATGTCTTATTACAGTTCCTTATAAGAATACTTTGCAGATCTTTGTTCAATGTAAACCAAGTATGTGAAAATGGAGAACATGCCATACAATAATTGCATACATATTGCAAGATTCTTGTAAGTGATTCAAGAAACTTTAAATCCCTACTTTATAGATCTCAAGAACCACTCACACTATTGTTAACATAGAACAATATTAAACTCAGAAAACCCTTGATGTTTGATTTCATTAAACCGTGAACATATAAAATAGGAAAACACTGTAAATCATTTCTTTTGATTTCTTGTTGTTTCTACAATTACAAAATTCTTCTTAGGATATATATTTTCATGGAATCTATATACATCTAGAGACAAATAACACCTTCTAATTCATATCTATTGAACTTATAGACAACAAAAAACTTCTTACAATAGCTAATATCCTATCATAAAACTAGAAACCTTGACACAAGACCTTGATTTCCCTTTTATAGAAAGAGGGATAAAACAAACTTAAGGTCTTTTACAATAACTTAATTGGTAGTAGGTGACCGCCATATTTCTAGAAGAAACAATTTCTCTTACCAGTTGATAACCTTTTTAAACATGCTTTCATTCTCTATATAGTGTTACATGAGGTTGATTTATTTGAAGTAAATCTCCATACAGGTCTGTAAACAAGTTGACATGAAAAATGATGTGTCAAATTTACTCAATCCTTCATGACAATGAGCAACTTAAGGTGCCTTTTTAAAAATATATGCTTTTACTTCATGAAATTTGATTAGACCAAGCTCAAATTTTATCTTTATGATAGAAATTTATCTTAGAGAGAGATCAAATCACTTTCTTGAATAACCCAAAACTGAAAAGAGAAAAACTTCAAATTTCAAATCTTGGCGGGAACCAATGACTACTTCCTAGTTTAAAAATTCAAAAACTCAGAGAGATGGTTAGATACACATAATAACAATTACAAAAATCTAAATGATTATCCTTGAACTACTGGAGCTTGGATATATTGAATATATTACTTGTCAACTATTCTTGACTTAACAGTGCTCAATTTGATCCATCCCTCATTCAAAATGACTAAGTATTCTAAGTTTATGTCCATCCTATTCAAGATTTGGTCCTCATTTGACTGTATATTAGAAAACAAAAAATATATCAAAGTTTTTAGTTCTCCCTTCCACATAGGCTCCAATTTTAAAGATTTGACCATATTTTGACCATCCTTTACATCAACAAAGAATGGAGGCATACCATGTGTAGTCAAATTGTAAAATTATAACTAATCTGATTTGATATCCTTTGTATATAACTTATTCCTTGAAAACATGTGAAATAAAATATTTAACCTCCAATCACACTCATTAGCAAGATCCTATATGGGGTTGGAATGAAATTTACCAAAATAAAACTTCAAACCTCTAATGAGTCTATGTAAATAGGAAATAGAGATGGAAAGAAACTCTTTCCATTAGAGGCAGACCTGTTGAAATTTTAAAAATTCCAAATGTATAGTCCATACCTCATCAACTTTCCTTGTAATTATACCTTACTTTTAATCTACCATTCTTAATATTTAGGGTAGCTGCCTCAATTTTTAATTTTATCACCTCACCAAAAGGAGGCCTTTTAATAGAAGGAACATATACTACCTTAGCTCTAATTTTTTCTTCTAAATTATTAAATTTTTCCTCTAAAGATGCAATCTTCTCTTGATCTCCAACTAAAACTTTATTTACCATCTTAGCAACATCAACCATAAGGCCTAATGCTTGTTGACTTGTAAAGTTTGAAGACTTCTTCAATAAAAAATTCTCATATAATTGATCTTGTTGAGGGACCATGGAGGGATTTCTTATGGAAATATATAAATACCAAATACCTATCACATATAGATTATCATCAAAGGAAGACTCAAAGAACAAACTTTTCTCTTGATAAGGGCTCAAGTTTTTAAGACTTAAATCTTGTCTCCTCATCAAGTTTTCAAATGCAATGTGAAAAGAAATGTCCCACCCTTCTATAAGTATGACCCCACTATCCTTAACCATTTTTCTTCCTTTCTATGGGGTTATAGACACCAATTTCTCTTCTATTTTTTTAAGAACTTCATCTTTCATTTTCATATGCTCATCCTCATTCAAACTATAAATATCAATACCCTTTTACTTAAGCAATTCCTAAGCCTTTTTCTTAAGCACAAACTATTTGAATTATTTTTCTTGATGAAATCATCATATCCTAAAATTTCCTTGCAAGCATCAACCCGCACATCATCTGTTAATTCACCCCTTAATTTGAAGACTACAAGATTCCTCTCTACAAATGGTTCCTCATCTTGAACTTCCTTCTAAACATCAAACTTAGAAGGGGGAGGGGTTATTCAACTTGGTCACTAAATCCTTCATA
The DNA here is from genome assembly GCA_018584345.1 of Thuja plicata. Taxonomy (NCBI): domain Eukaryota; kingdom Viridiplantae; phylum Streptophyta; class Pinopsida; order Cupressales; family Cupressaceae; genus Thuja; species Thuja plicata. Next base: position 1,562,393 of record MU226778.1, on the reverse strand, counting down.
AAATTTATAAGGAATATTCCTACTAGAGAAT
>MU226778.1:1507724-1543100 GCA_018584345.1 Thuja plicata | reverse complement strand
TTTTTCAACTCATTAATGCACCTTGTCCCCCCTCTCTCTCCTCATTCTTCTATAAATAGAAGGGGTTTTTGAGCACAAATAAGCCTTCATCTTAGATTAAAAATTGCATTGTTATGCTATTAGAATAGACATAGATTCATATCACATTTCATATTTCATGTTTATGCATTGTTAGTTTCATGCTTTTTAGAGCTAGAATGCATGTTATTTAGATATTTTTCTCAATTTAACTCAAATCTTTCATGCTAGGATGTATATGTCACTAAAAGAGCGTACTCTAAGGGCTATTATGTTGTTTTTCATACTCTTCCTAGTTAGAAAGCAATAGGGTGATTTTAGTAGATTTATATGCTCATCTAACCCCTTTTTCGTTAATGCAATGATCTATTGAAGTGTTGTGTTTTTCTTAAATATGTACAAAAATCACACACATATTTTTGGCGCCCACCGTGGGGCACGATTTCCAACTTTACCTCATTTTGAATCTATTTTTCACTAATTTGCATGCACAGGATTTTGTTACAGAGTCATTTCTAGTTATTCTAGATCGCATCCAGGATACGCGCTCGCATCGCAGAAAATGAGGCTCGCATCTGGGATTTCCCAAATCATTTTTTATTTAAGATCGCATTTGGGGAACATACATTCACATCTGGTGATAGAGGCTCGCATACGGTATACTGTATCACATCTGGTTAGATAACTTCCATACTTCATTTGCCTAACCCTAACATCTTAACCAGTTGTGTTTTTGACATTTTGACAGCCTAACTAGTGTTTTGTAGGTTGTTATCAAAGTTTTTTTTGTGGGAGTTAAACAAAGAATACTAACTTGGTTTTTTAGATAGCCAAACCCCCATATTGACCTCTATTTTTATGCTTTTCACACTAAAGACATTTTCTAATTTTCCACTAAACTGACTAGAGGACTATGCTCTTTTCCTTTTAAGGAAAATCAGAAACTCACACCTCGGTTTATGGGTTCAAAGGAATTTGGGGATAACTGAACCAAAGCAAACAAAACTAAATTTCAATTTGGATCAGTAACTAAATAATCAAAGCACTAAATTTGTGGGTTAAATGAAGAAGCACACTGTCTAATTTTGGATTAGAAATTGAACAAGCTACTCATTTAAGATTGTGGATTAATTAGACAAACAAACTTTCCCTTCAAAGCATTTTGTTTTCCATTAAATAGGAACATCTTAAATCGAGCACAACATTGCTTGAGGGAATGAACTTTTGTTTAAATCTGTTTTGGGAGAAAATGACATGAATTAGGAGAGTATGCTCTTCTTCTTCAGAGGAATCATAAGTCTAGACGTCCTACGCTCACCAATCCTTTGTAAGCTTATTTAATAGTAGAGAGCCTGCCGGTTGAGGAAAAAATCTCTCGGGAATGACCCAAGTGAGGACAGGTTTTATGCCAACCCTTTCAACTCACTATAAATAATTGCTTCCTCGTAGGACAAAGCCTTGGAAGACGGAGTTGGTTTTGTTTATAGAATTTTGACATCATTCTTTGAACATGCTTGGGTATGTGTAGAGCGGAGCCACTTGAATCTTGCTTGCAAGACTACATATACTTAGGTACTCATAGGGCTATACGCCTGAATTTTTCCTTGTGCAATTCTATGGGGGACGGTTTCGAATAGATTGCCCAATAATAGACAACATTTCAACTGAAATAATTCCTGATTCATCCCCAGAAGGGTGATAATCTTTGTGCAAGGCAAAAAGTAATTGCCCCAAGACACTCGTCATATCGTGCCCTCACTTGCGTTTGGAGTCGACTAATACAACATCATGACTAGAGCCATTGCGTGCTTGGTGATGGATGTATTTTGATTAACATTTGAGTGTGTGCCTAAGTCAACGAGCAAATATTTTCATCCTCCACCTAGAAAATAGGGATAAGATGTGTGTCTGTTTCACCCTCCTAACAATGCAAATTTCTTTGACGTACCCAAAAAATCATTAAAAAGATAATATCTTCTAACAAATAACAAATTTCAATCCTAGATCAACGCATGTGTTTTCATTCACTAACAAATCTCAGAACGCAAAACTACAATCAAATGAACTTCACGCATTTCCAAAATAAACTTTTCAAAACTGATCAAATCTGATAAAGACATCAGAAAATCACATCTTGGATTTCTTGAATCGTATTCAGTATTTAGGCTCACATCTGGTATCACTGACTCACATTTAGTCAGCATAGTGTCGCATCTGGTATTTAAGCTCGCATCTAGGGTTGTCAGTAGATCGCATCCAGTATTTCTAGGCTCGCATCTGGGAGCTCGCATCTAGGACAGTGGGCACTTGCAAGATAGTTTCTCAGAAAGTCTTAGTTGATTTGGATACCCTTTTGGCTCTTTAGTCTGTACCTATTGTCTTTTCTAGTCACCCTGTCGTTAAATGAAAACACTTTTTTTAAACGTCCACCTTGCATGTCATGTTGATTTCTCGTAATCTGTCTCAATACGTGTGGTCTATCCAATTCTTACAAACACTTGGTTCCTAGCTCACTATCAAGGCATTCTAACCCTCTGAAGCTGGAATCATTTATTTCTACCAAAACTCAAATGATACTTCCACCTAGACACACTCACTTGAAAGATTCAAGATACTACCTGACACTCTTGGGAAATGTTGATGAAAGTTGAGACACAACTTCATGGTTAACACGAGACACAATAAGTACACCTTTAAAGGATCAAAAGTGCCTCCTAAATCACCACACTTTCCAGGGGAAACATCTCGCAATTCCCTACTTGATCTAGACTCTCCACAAATGGATAGATCCACTCGCGAATGGAGTGAGGCATTTGAAGAATATGACAATAGAAAAAGCCATAAGCAGGAAGATCTCGATGAGAATGAAGAAACCACCTTTGAACATCATCCATTTGGATCAGACAATGAGGGGGAGATCCCTAAAGATGAGTACGATAAGCTCAAACAGAGTAAGAGGTTTCACAAAATATTGGAAAGAATAATTGACGATGATAAAGAGAAATACTTCCTCCATTTGGCATCCACCGACTTAAAATTACCCCCAGATTATGATGTGGAGAAACTCAAAGAAAAGGAGGTACCAACTCCTATATCTATTCTCACCAAACAACTCACTTTGATGCAAACAGAGCTCGCAAACCTCAAATAGGAAAAAGAGAAACCCAAAACAAAATACTCTTTGGACACCATTTGTCCATTCCCTTTTGACAAGAGTATCACTATGGTTCCATTCCCTCCCAACGTGGCATGGCCAAAATACTATAAGTATACTGGAGAGACTGATCCACATGACCATGTTTGAGAGTTTTGTGCTCTTAGCATAGAATATATGCATGAACCCACTTACCTCATGCAACTATTTCCTGGAAGTCTAGGAAGCAATGCCATGGAGTGGTTCTCAAAACTAACGCCCAAGGTCAAAACTTTTGACAAGCTAATTCAATAATTTATTCAACATTACTCCTACAACATCTAACATGATGTGACTATGATGGACCTATGTAATACTAAACAGAAGACCGGTGAATCATTTACACACTTCCTACAAAGATGGAGGAAAATCTTTGCATGATACTCAAGAGCTATCCCCGAATATGAGAAGATGGAAATCTTCATTAATAACTTGGTACTAGAATTAAACTATGCATTACAAATGCAAGACTCCCCTAGCTTCAACAAAATGATTAAAAATGCCCTCCGTATCAAAGAAGTTATGGTCAGAAAGGGGGATATCACTCTTCAAAGTGAAAACAAACCTAACAACTCCAAGCCTAAATGGTGGAAATAGAACAAGAATGTTGTCAATGATGGCGTAGTAGATGCATCCAACGTTGGCCCTAAACCTGAGGTATTCAATCTCACTAACAATATGCAAGCAAGAAAGGATGGCAAGGTAACGACTCCCATACCCAAAGCAAACACTGATAATAGCAAGGGTCAGACATGGACTTCAAAACCTCAAAGAACATTCACTCCTTTGGGAGAGCCTCTCGAGACTATTTTGAAGATACTTCTGGATAACAAAGTTCTTACTATCCCAGATTCCAAACCGTGGGAACCAATGGTCAAACCCATATGGTGGGATGATAATTCCTACTGTGTCTTTCACAAGAACAAAGGACACAAGACTAATAATTGCCTTAAACTTAAACATGTCATTCAAGACCTCATTGAAGGTGGAAAGATCAAAGTGGACGAACACACTACCAGTGAAGATCATACAACATTCAATAAACCATTTCCTAATTACGACAAAGGGGAAACGTCTAAAGGGAAAGGTAATGTAGTAAACTACACCTATTCCAACAATGATAATGTGATCAATATGCTAGACATTAAAAATGAATCAATTAATGTGGTCACAATCAAAGGTGTTTCATTCCACTCGAATGCGATAACACAGAGCCAAGCACAGGTCACAATCAAAGGACCCAATTCTTCCCCAAAACCAACATCAACGTCCAAGGTTCCTATCATTACTATCCCTAAACCAGTAGCGAAACACGTGGTTACTATTCCTAGAGCAAAGTATGACTTGGTAGACCAATTACAACGAACCTTTGCCAAAATTTCCATTTTCGAATTGCTCAAAATATCCACAGTACATAGGGAAATCCTAGAACAAGCTCTACATGCTGCTAACATCCCAAAGGATATTGATATAGACAAATTCCAAGCGATGGTCAATCACATCTCAACGCCACATTACCTCTCCTTTTCTGAAGAGGATGATAAGTCATTGACACATCCACATAATCAACCGCTCCATATTGAAGTCCTCATTCATAAATCCCGTGTTAGACGCGTATTGATAGATGGAGGCGCAGGATTGAATATCTGTACACTTAATCTAATCAAGAAACTGGGTCTTTCAGAATAGACCATTGACTCTAGAAGAAAAATAACTATCAAAGCTTATGATGAGGAAGAAAGATCCTCTAAAGGACTTATCGTTCTGCCTATCAGAGTCAGACCAATTGAGAGGAATGTCGTATGTCAAGTTCTAGATCTACCCCTGGCCTACAATATCCTGTTGGGGAGACCATGGATTCACGAAATGCAAGTTGTGCCATCTACTTACCACCAGTGCATAAAATTCCCACATAATGGAGTGGAAGTAACTATTCCTGCAGATGCTAACTATACTTGTAATAATATCAAAGCAGGTAGTATGATCCCGCATAACAAGGAGGCTATGGATGAGATTACTTCTGAAACTACCAAGGACATAGTTATGAAGAGTTTTAGCAAAACCTTAAAACTTGAAGAAACAAGCATGGGAGAATACAAGCTGGACCTAACTCCGTCACTAACAGAACTTCCCATATCACCAAGATCCTATGGAAAGCCTTCCTCGACATTCACACCTACTGCATCCAAGGAGCCAGAAATACACAAAGCAACTGGCATTATAAAGGCATCCACATCTTCTTTAGATAACACAGAAGAACATGCAATCTTGGACTAGCTTTACAAAGGAGAACCGACGGAAGTTGAGGTCAAACATGTAGAGATATCCCTAGAACAGTATGGAAAGGGATATAATTTCCTCAAACAGATGGGATGCAAAGGAAAGGGACCTCTAAACGACACGGGAAGAGGACTTATTGAGCCTATACCCATGGAATTCCGGAATACCAGAGACAAAACATGATTGGGTTTTTATACTAAAACTGACAAACCTGCTTCAAAAGACAGCCCAACCTCAGACAAAGGGAGTGATGAAATAGATGAACTAGAGCAGTGGTCCTATGAAATTTTATTACATGTTGGCACAAAGAATCCTAACTATCAAGGAGAACGCTATGTACCCAGCTTTGAGGTACCACAAGATCTTCACTCCCCTTTGCTAGCACAACCTCCCATTTAGGAGGTAGGAGACTCAACAACAGATGATTCAGAGATACCCTTGATAGCAACAACTACAGAAAGCACACCCCAGTGACAAGATTTACATCCTAACTGGGGGCAATTGGTCATGGTTTCACATATTCTTGATCTACCACACTTTGATCCGCAGGTAGCTAACCGGGTACGTCAAATAACCATTGATGAATACTTAAACCGGTCTGATGATGAGGTCATTGATTCTCATGATTATGAATGGGATGAGCTATCTATCACTACAGAAGATATTAAAATAGATACAATTCACATGTTTGCGGCTCCCTCAGCTCCTCATGAACTATCTAACACTACTCCCAACGACACTGATAATCCCAAAGCAAAAGAAGAATTCCTTCTCCCTGTTAGGGATGGAGAGACTGGTGCTTTCCTAAGTCTGGAAGAAGTTCTAAGGAGACAAGAAAGAAGCCTCCTTTTACGGAGAGATGAAGATGATATTTCTACTGACGAGTCACTAGAGTTTGGTTCACATATGACTAACAATGACCCTTTTTATGACGATCTAACTCTTATTGATCTAAACATTGAAGAAATTAACTTAACGGAACATGTCATGTCAGTTAATGGTCTTGATGCTAATACGGTGTTGTTCTTCCCAGAGTCTGATTCCTTGTCTTTGATACACCCATACCTCATTAATTGGACTAACACAGATCCTATGCCTATCCTCAACTTTCCCGATGACTACACCCTAGCTTGCTATCTCAATGCTTGTGAACCTTACCCTTCTTCCACCAATGCAAGGAGCAAGAACATGTCACATGAGGATATCAGGTTTCTCAGTCAAACATTGAAAAAAAAAAAGAAAAAGGGGACTGATGGTGAAAACCACATTGTGGCAGTGTCAGATCCTAAAATAGTAAAAATAAAAGATGTATCCAATGGTGAAAACCTCTCAGAGGCGCCAAAGGATGAGATTATTGATATCCTCCTCGAACACTTTCAAGAAAGGTCTTCAGTTCTGATTGAACCAACACAGCCAGTAAATTTGGGCACCATTGAAGATCCTCAAATAGTACACCTTGCACAATCTTTGTCAGAAGAGGAGAAGACACAATTTACAGAGTTCCTGAGGGAAAAGAAGATCAACTTTGCATGGTCTTATACAGATATGCCTGGACTAGATCCTATTCTAATCATGCACCACTTATCTATAGCTCCTGGGATCAAGCCCGAGAAACAAAAACTTAGAAAGATGCATCCTCACGTTGCATTGCTAGTAAAAGCAGAGCTAGAGAAATTGTTAAAAGCTGGATTTATCATAGTCATTGCTTACGCAGGATGGATCTCCAATGTGGTCCCCGTGTCTAAATCTGATAAATCTATTAGGATATGTACGAACTTCAGAGTCTTGAACAAAGCATGTCCAAAGGATGACTTCCCGCTACCTAACATTGACATGATCATAGACCTCACAGCAGGCTACCAAATGTATTCATTAATGGATGGATTCTCAGGCTATAATCAGATAAAAATTACCCCTGAGGATCAAGAGAAAACTGCATTTACATGCGCATGGGGGACCTTTTGTTGGAACGTCATGCCATTTGGGTTAAAGAATGTCGGTGCAACATATCAAAGAGCAATGACTACTATATTCCATGATATGATGCATAAGAACATGGAGGATTATGTAGATGACACCTTAGTCAATTCCAAAGAAAGGAGCACTCACATTGCTGACTTGAGAAAAATCTTGGATCGAATGGAGCAATTCCAACTAAGGCTCAATCCAAAAAAGTGTGCCTTTGGAGTCCAATTAGGGAAGCTCCTAGGATTTATAGTTTCAGCAAAGGGAATTGGGGTAGATCCTGCAAAAGTCAAAGCTATTCTAGAGATGAATCCTCCATGCAACATCAGTCAAATGTGGACATTACAAGGGAGACTCCAATCAATTAGGAGGTTCATGTCACAACTTGCTGACAGAGCACAACCCTTTACCAAATTACTACATAAAGGGGTCACCTTCAAATGGGATGAGCAATGTGAATCCAACTTTAGCAAGTTAAAAGGGTACCTGGCTACTCCTATTCTTATGGCACCTATTCATGGAAAGCCATTACTCCTGTATATCTCAGCTATAGCTACATCATTAGGAGTATTATTAGCACAAGAGGATGAAACAAAGAAAGAAAGAGCTATTTACTACATCAGTAGAACGCTAGTCTCCTATGAGCTCAATTACAACATTATTGAAAAAGCATGCTTAGCAATCATCTATGCATCACAAAAATTGAGACACTACATGCTCTCTCATACAGTAAGGCTCATTGCTAAGATCGATCCTTTAAAGTACCTCCTGAGCAAAACAGCGTTGATAGGGCGTCTAGCAAAATGGGTCCTCATCCTAAGTGAATTTGACATTGAGTATGTAGACATGAGGTCTATTAAAGGACAAGTCCTCGCAGATCAACTAGCTGATTCACCACTTCAAGATGATGAACCTCTAAGGATCGAATTCCCTGATGAAACAATTATGCATCTAACTGAGTATCCATGGAAGATGTACTTTGATGATTCTATCACACAATAAGGCTCTAGGGTAGGAGTCCTATTCATAACTCCTCAAGGCTACAAGATACCCAAGTCTTACAAATTGATGTTCCCGTGCACGAACAACATTTCAGAATACGAGGCACTGGTCAACGGTCTGAAGCTTGTCATGGAATGGAAAATTGTAGAGTTACACGTGTACGGTGACTCCCAGCTCGTTATCAATCAAGTTAATGGAGATTACCAGATGAAAGATGAAAAGTTGACACCCTACAAGCAACTTCTTGATGACCTAAAGATATACTTTGTCTTCATAACATTCCGACAGATACCCATAACAGAGAATAAAGTTGCAGATGCTATGGCTACATTTGCATCCATGTTACAACTGGAGTAACATCAGTTCCGCTATGAATTCTCGGTGCAAGAACTCTCTTGTCCTGCCTTTGATACCTTTGAATACCAAGTAATCTGTGCTTTGAACACCCCAGACCAGTCTCGATATGCCAATATCATTGCCTATCTCACTGACCAAACTATTCCTAACAATCTATCCAGAAATGAGAAGAAAGCCCTAATTAGGACAGCATTGCGTTATGTCCTCATAACTAATAACTTATATCGACAAGGTCTAGATGGTACGTTTCTTAGATGTTTAGAACTCAAAGAGTCTGATCTCGCACTAAAAGAAGTCCACGAAGGTGTATGTGGATCACACTCAAACGACTTTTCATTAGCTAAAAAACTGCTAAGAGTTGGCTATTACTGGCCTACCATGGAAAAAGATGCTATTCAATTCTCAAAAACATGTCATAAATGCCAGACACATGAAAATCTCATCCATGCTCCTGCCTAAGAACTTATACCTTTCATTACAAATTGGCCATTTCAGCAATGGGCCTTTGAATTGGTTGGACAAATATTACCCAATTCTTCAAATAAACACAAGTTCATCATTACGACCACTGAGTATTTTATGAAGTGGGTCGAGGCCATGCCGCTAATCAAAGCCACTAGCAAATAGGTGGCTATGTTCATTCTGAACTACAATATCTGTAGATATGGGATACCCTCTTCAATTGTAACAGACAACGGGGGCCAATTTAAAAATCAAGACATTGATGACCTTTGTGAACAGTTCCACATCACTCAACACTGCTACTCAATCTATTACCCTCAAGGTAATGGACAGGATGAGGCATCTAATAAGAATATTCTCAAAATCCTACACCGAACTATAAGTAAGTCTGGCAGGGACTGACATTTACAACTAAATATGGCACTATGGGCCTACAGAACAAGCATCAGAACACCAACTGGAGCCATGCCATTCGTTCTAGTCTATGGCGCTAAAGCAGTACTACCTATTAAGGTTGAAATCCCATCCTTGCAGATATCTTTACAAGGTCTTGTAACTGATGAGCAGTACCGCATCAATAGGGTGAATTCTTTAGACCTACTAGATGAATGCGAACAACAAGCGTTCGATCATCTAAAGGTGTACCAAGCACATATGTCTAAGGGGTACAACAAGAAGGTCAAACCACAAAAATTTGAAGTGAGGGATCTCGTCTTAAAGGAGAATCCTAAGAACCAGCCCAACAAAGAACATAAAGAAAAATTTGAACCAAATTGGCTGGGACCTTATGTTATTACTACTACTTTTGGGACTGGATCTTATCAACTGGCTACACCTAAGGGAGATGTTCTTCCAGATCCTATCAATACTTTACATTTGAAGCGGTTTTACGTTTGATGTTCGGCTAGCAGAGCCTGTACAGTGAAATAGTTCTCAGAAAATACCAAAAACATTTAAAAATTGATCCTGAAGAAATCCAAAAACAGTGGAAAAAGTCCTAGAGAAAAGGGTATCCTTGGTGAAAACTTGGTAAACAGGCGCCTTGGTACTACAAAAACATTCAAAAAAGAAAAAATAACAAAAAAATTGAAAAAGAGAAAAGTGCCTTGATGACAACCTGGTAAAACGGGCATCTTGGTAGCAAAAAGAAAGAAAAGGTCTTGCCAAGTGGTGAAAACCTGGCAATCAGGCGTCACTTGTATTCTATGCTCCATCTATCAATGCATTGTTGATACTAAGCCTTCATGATTACACCTGTGTTAAGAGTTGACTTCGTTTTCTTACGAAAATCTTATCCTTGTTTGGGATTTGTCTATGCTTCTATCTTAGGATCAAGTCATTTTTCAATGAGGGCATCTTTTCCAGCATGATAGGTAGCGTCTACTAGGTCATCATAGGATGTTTTGTCTCGTGACACAATGATACTCGATACTTGCACCAAACTGTCACTTTCACGAAACAAGGTTGGCACGAACATTGCACAAACATGAACGATATTCCTATGATCTACATTGGCCTGCAAATAGGAAACATACACAAACATGGAATACATGTATTGCTTGAATTCCAACTTTTGATTGATGAATCTCTACTGCGCTTGAAAAATGAATCAACAGTATTTCCTGATACTACTTAAACACAGTTTGATCTTGGTTTGATTATAACTCTTTTATGTACCCATGATGTTTTCACTAGGGGCATCTAAATAGTTATGAATTTCATTTGATTGATTCACAATTGATAATTGTTATGTCTTCTGAGTTACTCCATGACGTCTGCGCAAAGAAAAAGAGTCACAAGGACAGGGGGCATAACATTTTCTTGGTCTTTTGTATATGGTGATTATTTCAAATGATCCTATACATTTCACCTAACTTGGATGTTTATGGTAAGAGTTGCTGCCATGAGTGGATAGCCACATATATCTCGATCTTGGTTATGTGTAAACTACGGTGAGGTTGAAACGATTTCCTTGTTTGTTTTCTAAAAATTGGATTCTCGCTAAGGTATACGAAGCAATATGTACCCATAGATATGAATTTTCAAGGTCATTGCGGGTCCAATATCTTGCCTCACACAGAATCTGGTATATTAAAAGGAAGGTGACTATCTTGTCGTCCTGGCTTCTATGCCTTGATGCCTAAGTCTATTTTTCAACATTTCAATAAAATATAGTATTCATACTTTCATAATATCAGTGGGTATTAGTGACGGTTGTACTATCAGGTGGTATCCGTTCTGAAAAGTGCCCAATGATGATAAAAAGCTACAACATCTGCAAATCATTGACAAGTCTTAAGAGTCTACATATAGCTGCATTTAAAGATTGCATGATGCATTTGTAAAAGAAGTTAATAAGCATAGGAAATTTGTGCTCAAAAATGATTTCTAAATCCAAGTTAAGTACATCCATTTACTATCACTGATATTTATATCGTTGCACATTCATAACATACATTTTTCATTCATAAAATGAGACAAAAAAGAAAATACGAAAACAAAGCATTTATGCATCTTACATCTTAAGTACATCCATACATTTTAAAATTGCATAAAGAAAAAATAAAAAACATACATTTGGATATTCACATAATATCATTTGAAACATATTTATATCAGTGATAAATCTATAAAAATGATGTCATCATCTAAATCTACCTCATCAAGAGACCAAGATATCATCACATGTGCAAATAAATCCATCAAAGCAAGAAATAAATCATGAAACATGTCAGAATCAGGAACAACTACATCAGATATATATCTCAAAACATGATACAAAGATCAAAATATGACACAAATCCACATAAATAGTATTATCATGTCAGATGATCATGAAGAATCAGGTGTGTGTGTGTGTGTGTGTGTGTGTGTGTGTGTGTGTGATGTACAAAAGCAGGATCTCAGCAAGATCTAGATATACAAAATACATATGTGAACAAAATGCAACATCAGCTCTGGGTACCCCCCTCTCCCTGATCTGGAGGAGGAGGAGGCATGGCCCCCTTTGATTGTTGAGCCAACCGTGAAAATGATGTTGCTCTCTGCCCCTCTAGCACCACTGCATGATAAAGAGCATAATAAAAAGTCGCTCTCTGGCCCTTATGAATAGAAGTACAAGCATGTGTATCTTGCTTTGTCCTGAGCCTCTCCAACTGTGCATCTCGCTATGCTCCCAGTCTCTCCAGCTATGTATCCCGATCAGCAAGCAAAGCATCTGCTACTGAAATCCTGGCCTTTGTTGCAGTAGCTCTAGCCTCTAATGTTATAATTTGAGCCCTAAGCTGCTCTCTCTCCTACTCACACTGAGAAAGTGGATATCCGTCTTTTCCAGATCTCCTACCTGAATCCTTTTCTAAGGCCATGTCCTGTGATCTATCAAGCTGTCTCTACCTCTGTTGATCCCCTATAAGTAATGGACCTAGATCTAACTGGGGAGCCACAAATCTAAATCGGGTGCATTGACCCTCTCCACTCCCACTGGCAACGTCTGCGTGGCCACCCATTGCGCCACCACCCCTATCATCTCCACGTTCATCCTCCTCATCTGGAGGAGGATGTCTCCCATCCTTACCTTCATCTCTGCCACCGTCTCTCCCTCCATGTCGACCACCACCCCTGTCTCTCTGAGCTCCTGCTCTCCCTCTAGCAAGATGATCATCAGGATCATAATCTAGTGGCTCCTCTATATAAGGAATGACCTCCCCTGGCACTGTAAAATGAGGAAATGGATGTTGAAGCATCTTTTCTATGTAACCATCCGAGCAGCCTGCATCTGCAACATCCAGGCGGAGATCCTAGTCTACTCCAACCATGTCACGAATCTCCTGATGGGCGGTCTCATAAATCAGCTGTGCACCCCACAAAGGTACCTGGTCTTAGATCCGGGCATATATGGTAATATCTTGAGTCCTGCCCTGGCGTCGGCTATACTGTCTTAGAACTCGGGAGACCATGAACCGCTCTACAACATATTTGGTCCGTCCAATAAGATACCTGCTTTGGAATAAATATGGCAACCGTCGAGCATCTAAGGTCCACTCCTCACAGTCTAAATACAGTCGCTAGATGACCTCAGTCATATCATCAAAGAGCTGCCACCAGTACTTTACCTTGCCCAGATGGGGCTACTGAATATGACCTACATCCATATATACATAGGCCTGCTCTGGGGCCCGCTGTCTATCTACTATCAGTCATGTAACAAGGATATGCTCCCAGGCCCAGATATGAAGAATCAATATACCTACAGTCATGCTTTGAGTATAATTGTATATGATCTCGTGTAACTCTCGGTACATATGGGCTAAAATGCAATTGGCCCATGCAAATCTCTGTTTGTGGATGACCATCTGATCTAGCATGTCCACCCATCCGACTAAAAATCCATGTTGACCTTTGTCGGGCATCAGGATGCCACCTATCAAGCCTGCTAAGTACACGGATAATTGATCATAATGATCGACCATATAGTCCCATGAAAGGTATCTACGATCAACTGTGTCGTCCTGAAAATATCGATGAGTTGCTCCAATCACCACGATCGATGTCACCTCGAAGCGCACCTCATGACCAATAATCAACACATGCAATATCTATGATACATCCTTAGGAGTAACTGTAATCTCCCCAGTCGAGAGATGGAAGGTGTTGTGCTCTGAGTGCCATCTCTCGGTAAGAGCAGTTAACAACCCTCGGTTTACCCCTATCTCGGGTAAACCTATCAAAGACCGTAATCCGCAACAGACTATTGTCGTGTGCTTATCAGTTGATAATAGTCCCGATAAGGCAAGCACACGACTTGGATAGGTGCCTCTAAAAGCAACTACCTCAAAATATGCCTATTTTTGACACATACAAAGATAAAATTAGTGTTCTATCTACAAAAAAGATGCAGACTCCTAATCGGCTAAGTCATTCAAGGTCCACGACAAGCAAACAGGTCAAAAAGGCTAAGTTCCTAAGTCTACAAATGAGATGCAACCCTAAAAGCAGGGTACAATCTTAAAAGGACAGGGTGTGATCTCTTTTACAGGATGTGATCCTGGAAATACAGGATGCGACAGAGAATACTGGGTGCGATCCCTGACATACAGTATGTGACCCTAAAAGTAGGGTACGATCTTAAAAGGACATGGTACGACACAAAGTCAAAATTGAACTCAAAACATGGCAAAAATAGACAAACAGGATGCGATCCGGGATATCCTAGATGCGATGTAGAAATCCAAAAAAACCAGATATGATCCGGGATACGTTGGATGTGACACAAGTTTGACAGGGTGCGATCCAGAATCTTGGATGCGACACAGAATTCAATGGGCTATAAAAGCTGTAAAAATGCGTAAAAATCAAATTTGCAAAATTCACGAGGTAGTTTTACGAGCACTTACTAGAGGTGGGTAGTCGGCCGAGCCCTGGTGTCGATGGCTCATCTCAAAATGATGCTTCCTCACAAGGACCACTATCTTCTCTACAGAGCTCTCAAATTTACTATGGATAAAAGTGAAAATGAATAGTAAAATGGTAATTTTTGAGGCTTATATTGGTCTTTTGAGCCATTTAGGAGTTCCGAAACTCCTCCCAGGTAACTGAAACTACATTTTTGTTCTCTTTCTAATCAATCGGGAACCAAAATCGAAGGTGCCTAAGGTGTTTTATGCAGCATAGAAACATTTTTACTACAATTCATGAATATGCAGATTTGCTCCATTTGTTCCGAAAATCCATCCAAGTTGCACATTTTATCATAAATCTTGGTCTGACATCATTTTATCAATCTCACCACTCACATTTTTATGTAATTAACTTGGTTATAGTATGTTTATTCTTAAACACACCCTCTTTTTCACTTCTTCTACTCTGTTCTTGCCCTAACCACTTCCTGCAAGTGATACATCATTTCAACAGAGAGATTTTATTCTTTTCCTTCAATTTTGTTCCCGAGGGGGCATGATCACACTATCATCAATTAGATTTTTGCTCGAAACAACATTAAAATGAATTTTTTATCAAACAAACTAGGGGCATGACAGTTTCCTTGACTAATTCAGAACTGTTGGATAGAAAGCTTTGGTTCTCATAAGTTGGATATCTTATGTTTCCTCATTTTAAAAGATTCTTATTAAGCTCTTGGCAGCTTCGTACTGAATTTTGGACGACAACCAAGTTCAAAGTCAATTCTATCAGTTTAGTTTGATGAAGTGCGAGACTGATCTCATCAGGTATTTCATTCGATCGTGAGCGAAATTCTCAATCTTTCTAAAGTCAACATCAAAAACTTCTTTGAATCAATGTGTTGGTCGTACATCAATTCAAAGAGGGGCAAATGTAACCACTTGAATTTGGTATGTTCCGACTATAGACCCTATTTGCCTTAAGTGTGATCATACCCCCAATTATGTCCAAACGACCTTGTTACTGCTTGGCATAATTCTTTTGAAATCAATTTAAAGTCCTAGGTGATTTTTATCACTGAATTATATTAACTAATACAACCATACAATTCAAATCAATTCAAACCAATTAAAACAAATCAAATTCAAACATGACTATAGTATTTAATCATAAAGAAATTAAATAAAACCCCTAAATCAATTGTTCACTTGCAAATGAACCCATTCCCCTAGCTTAATTAATTTAATTAAATTGGCTATAGTCCTATTAATTATTAAAAAGTAATTAATAATTAATATCCTATTTTTGAATGAACTAAATAAGCTTAATTCATTTCATTAATATTCCTCTAAACCCCTAACCTAACCCACTTCAACCACTTTGACTCTGGGTTCAAACCCATCCCAACCCATTCACCCCGTGCTAATCTAATTATAATCCTAAATTCATCCTAACCCACCTCCTAATGTTGTCACATTCCATTAGGGTGTGACTAAGGACTCCACCCACTTGATAAAGTCAAGGAATCTCAAGATCCCTTCCCTCAAGTCCACTTTCTCAAGCCACACTCTTACACCCTTCCCATGCTTCTTTAAGACTCTCATTAATGCCTCATTAATATAGATTCATTAAGCCCATGTCTCCCCCATGCCTATTGAATACCTTTGACATTTATTTCTTCTTACACACCATTAATGAGTTTTTCAACTCATTAAAGCACCTTGTCCCCCCTCTCTTTCCTCATTCTTCTATAAATAGAAGGGGTTTTTGAGCACAAATAAGCCTTGACTTTAGATTAAAAATTGCATTGTTATGCTATTAGAATAGACATAGATTCATATCATGTTTCATATTTCATGTTTATGCATTGTTAGTTTCGTGCTTTTTAGAGCTAGAATGCATGTTATTTAGATATTTTTCTCATTTTAACTCAAATCTTTCATGCTAGGATGTATATGTCACTGAAAGAGGCATAATCTGAGGGCTATTATGTTATTTTTCATACTCTTCCTAGTTACAAAGCAATAAGTCGATTTTAGTGGATTTATATGCTCATCTAACCCCATTTTCGCCAATGCAATGATCTATTGAAGTGTCGTGTCTTTCTTAAACAGGTACAAAAATCACACACACAAAACTAAGTCATGGATTCTCTCACATGACATCCACCATGGCTACTCCTAGAGGGTGGAACAAGGGCTTTAACCTTAAACTTCTTTCACAAAGAAGAATGCATTAACAATGGATTGCACCTTAAACTTTTCCCTCACAGAGAAGAACTCATTAACAAGGGATTGCACCTTGAACTTCTGCCTCATGGAGAAGAACTCATCATAGCACATAAAAGATCATCTAAAAAATGAGACTCCCTCTCAACAGGGGCAACATTCACATAGCTTTGATTATCACAATACCATGAAATTGGCTCCAATGTTTGACCAAACAATGAGCTTTATCAGTCACACTGCTACACGAGGTTGTTGATCCTCATGGCACTCTCCCTCTATCGCACAAGCTCCCTCTGAATTTCATGTCCTCCTCTTAAAAGAAACTAATCACAATGACAAACTATATAGGTTCTTCCTCTTTAATGAAGTTATGTGTCGCCAATATAGTCTCATGGTTGCAAGCAGTGCCCCCATGCTCATTTCTACAACCCGCATGACTTTGCATGTAATCTCTCATCATCCCCTTGCTTCTTGATCCGTCCTAGAAGCATTTTTGGAGAGATTAATTAGAATTTCATAGAATCAAATTATCCCAGAGAAAAAATATACAGAACAATGCTAAAAGCATACATTATTCCCAGTGTTATAACATGAATTAATATTAACTACATAAAAATTTATGATCAATATTCAAAGGTACAATCATAAAATACTTATTTCTTCATTGTTTAATCTTCCTCACAATACGCCAACAAACTATCCAGCAGTAATATCTTGCATAGTAACATCATTTATCTATAAAGTGTTGGATACATTCATACAACTATACAGAGGAAGCCAATTTCACTCATCAAGAATGCAATTCGGTAGAAGACATGAAGAACAACAATCACATAATATCTTATTGTTGCCCACTTTGCAGTTGCATATAAATTTCCTTTGCTTCTTGAAACACAAATGCCCAACTCCAATGACAGTCATCATCCATACTCTAAAAACTTACACATGCGTGATCTCATGTTCCAACCCCTCTCGTGAGAGAGTCAAGACTGTCCAAGCTCTGATACCATGTTAATGTTTTGCCCAGAAATAAGGATAAAGAACAATAAACATAAATAAAGAACACTAAGACACAAAAAGACACACCAATTTATTCTGGGAAAACCCTCCAACTTGAGGGGAAAACCCCAGCCACACCAAAAATATCTCTTTTATTAAAATAATAGAGGTATGAGTACAATGCTTTTTAACTATGTTAGAAAAATATATAAAATGAAATGAAATACAAGAATGAATCCAAGAGAGCAAAGCAAGGAAATGTATTACCAAAGGATGAATGTTGAAACAATAACAATCAACAATAGCAACGAGAAGCTCCAAGCTCAACACCAAGACAATATTTTTGAAAGGGGAAAACTAAGAAAAACCCTTTGTGCATAAATATGAATGAGGCAAGAAGCCAAGAGAGAGAGAGAGAGAGAGAGAGAGAGAGAGAGCTCATTACAATATTGCAAGAATGAGAATGAGATAAGAGAGAAGAAATCCAACTTGTGGGAACCAACTTAGAACCAAGTGAGAACCCTAGAACCCTAAGAAGTGTGTGAGGGTCATCTCTTAAGTAGAGATGAGTGGAGGAGTTTGCATGTAAATCCCATACTCTATGTGTGCCACATTCATATTTGGTGTGTGTCATGTGTAGGAATCCTCTTAAGGAAGAATATCTAATTTCCTTATTAAAGAAATTACAAATATGAGACAAGACTTTGGTTTATAAAATACTAAGGAAAAATTATAATTCTAACATCCCCCTTTAATCTTTACTTGGCGAGATAAGATCAATAGGTATCACACCCAAATGTTTATAGTGATTTTGAGATTTTTCTTTTGAAAGAGTCTTCAGTAGATTGTCGATAGCTTGATCATTATGTATTTCTTCAACTGGATTGGTGGAGTTGGAATGGTACATAGGAATGTTTGCTAAGTGGATAGCACTTTGACAATACAAAGATGTAATTGCTTTCGGAGGGGGGCCCAAATATTCAAGTGACCATTGAGATGCATTTATGCATTTTGTATATTCATTTCCAGTAAAAAATAGAGGTGGAGCATGATCAACACCTGAGCCTGCAATAAGGCAAGAACCACTAGTAGAGCTCCCATCATGGGAATCTCCTAGGGCTGAATCAGTAACACTTTGGAAAGTAAAATCATAATGTAAATCATCAGCCATAGAATCAAAAATGCAATCTTCAGTTGCATAAAACAAATTTGTAATGTAATCATCATAATATGAAGAATCAAGAGTAGAGCTAGTATGAACATCACCATTATTATCATTAACCTTCACAACAAACATATGATTAGTACTATCATCATGAATTGCATCTTGAGTAATAAATATATCTTGCAAAGTATCATTCAGAAAGTTAGAGATAATTTCCTCTTCTTGTTCAAGAATATCAACATGAGAGCAAGGATCATCAAATTGCATTGCATCATAAGGAGAGAACACATAATCATTTTGAGTAGGAAGATAGTAATCAAGAGGGTTATTCCAAGAGTAGCCATCATCATATGGTTCATCCCAAATAGTAGTATCATCAGAGTGAGAATTAGACATCCCATATTGAATAACAAAAGCTTGACGAGTGTTATAATTATGAGAATTTTGAGTATTAGGATTAGATGACTTCTCATGTTTAAGTTTCTTAAAACAAGTATTGATCACATGACCATCTTTCCCACAATAATTACAATGAGGTCTATTAGAATTGTTATGATAACCATTATTATGATTATGAGATCTAGACATGAAAGCATGCTCATTAGTTTTGATTGAGCCAAATTGAATTAACTTAGCCTCTTCTTGACGTAAAAGTTGTTGAAAGATAGCATAAGTTAATTGAGATGCTAACAAAGGAAGATTTAATTGAGAATGTATATTAGTTATAAATTGCTGAAATTGTTTAGGAAGACATTTTTTTAAAATGATATGAATTAATCGAATTTCAGATAAAGTAACTCCTAAACCAATTAATTGACTTCAAAACAAATCAAACTTAAGTAAAAACTCATCCATAATTGAGAAATCCGTATACCTGAGATCCTCCAATTGATCTTGGAGTTGAATCTTTCGAGATTCAGTTGCACTGTCGAAAGTGTTTTTCAAAATAGTTCATGTTGCATGTGCTTCAGTATAGTGGGCAATCGATACATATAAATCTGGATGTAAATAAATGCCTATAAGGCCTAAAGCCTCATCATTTTTCTCATTCCAAGCATCAATATTTGCCTTAGAGGCACTAGTAGCGGGAACAAAAGTCGCACTAATCGCCACATCAAAAATATGTTTAAAGCAAAAAATAAATGTAATATGATACTTCTAAGCGTGATAATTGAAACTTGTTAGTTTGATTTTTGGAATTAACATCGACATAATGAAATAAAATAAACTTAAATACAAGTTGTAGTAAACAACAATGAATCCAAAAAACCAGATTAACGCAATTAGTAAACGCCAATATGCAAGAATTTTTAATTATTAAAAAAAATTTAAATTTTTTGATTAAATGATGAAACAAATTTATATGACAATTAAATAATAAATTAGCTATTGAGTTAAGTTTATATTGATAAACTAGAAGTGGGTTTAAAACGAATAAGAGAAATATGAAGTGAGAGAAAATGTAAACCAATTTAACTTTTTTGATAATTAAACTAAAATTAATTTTAAAGATTAAACATGATTTTTATATAAAATAAACTTTGATAAATTAAATATAAGTAAATATGATAAATAAAATATTAAAGAAGGATGATAAGCCTGTAATTTTATAAAAAATAAGGATAATCCTGCAAGAAATAGAACAAAGTTAATAATAACTAGCAATGATAGAAAAAAACATAATATTGAGGAATCTACTAATTAAAATGAAAAACTCTGCATAAACCAGATAAAAGTCATATTCCTTCTGGAAGAATAATACACCTGCAGTGATAAAACGTTAAAATAAAGGAAGCCTGCAGTTATTTAAAAAAATAAAATGGTTGACTCCAAAGATATGGTGTTACCTGTACATAAACCAGACTTGAATGATATAATAACCTGCAAAGAAATAATAATTAAAAAATGTTATAATTGAAATGATGGATTCCAGAGAAAAGTAAAAAGAAAACTGCAAGGCACGTAGGTAGAAAAACGTTGCACAGAGAATAATGTTGTGCAGAATGAGATATGGTAGCTGGCACCCCGTGAAAATTTAAAAAGGAAAGGAAAATTGAAATATGAAGGGAAGGAATTTAAGACCAAGGTTGTGTAAGAGGTTGCGCAATAGGAAGAGATAAAAGAGGCTACGCAATGGCACTGAGTTGGAGAACATGCTGCATAAGGAGAAGAGAGGAGAGTGGGGTAGGGAGAAATAAGGAGAGATATATAGAGGCTGTGTGAGGTCTAATTAGAAAGAATATGTTGAAGCTAAAAAGCCAATAATGGACTGCGCAAGGGGAGATTAAACTATGTTGCCCAATGAAAAGACTAGGCTGCGCTAAGGCAAGAAGCTGCACTGAATGGAGCTAATGTTGCACACCAAGACAAAAGGGAGTCTGCGCAAAGATAAATTTTAAATTTAATACATAATATAAACAAGAGTTGTTAAGAAAAAACAGAGACAAATAATGGGGGGCATAACATTTCAATGCACCGTTGGATTTTTCCAAAATTTTAATGTCTTTACAAACTTACTTATCTAGAACTCGACCGAAGCAATTGTCAAAATTATTTATAGTTTGAAAGTTATGAATGACTGAGTGCGGGTCTATAAAACTGTCTTCAAAATGACAGTCACATAAATGTTTAAATTGTTTGCATAAAAGAAAAAATATAAAAACAAAGATTGAAAAATAGAGATATATAACCCTACAGATAAATATGCTTGAATAACCTACAAAGCGTTTAGAAAGATAGATTTTTGAGAATAAAATACAAAGATATATGGAAATAACAGAGATGAGCCTACACCAAATGTTAGAGAAATAGATTGAAATCTAAAAAAATGAAGATAAAGCCTGTGGATTGTTAGAGAGAAAAAAAACTTTGAAATCCTTGCGGTTGCCCGACAGACGAAGTGATTAGTACTTTTAAAAAAACTTGAAATAGATATGAATAGACTTATATTTGCAAAAAGAATGAAGAAAATCCATGCAAACAAGAGTTAGATCAACAAAAAATTGATTTCTTCTCTTCAACAAAGATATCTTTCAACTATTCATGCATGCAACACTCAAACAAGGATTAAACAAGCTCTGATACCATGTTAGAAAAATACATAAAATGAAATGAAATACAAGAATCCAAGAGACTGAAACAATGAAATGTATTACCAAAGGATGAATGTTGAAAAAAGAACAATCAACAATAGCAATGAGAAGCTCTAAGCTCAACACCGAGACAATAATTTTGAAAGGGGAAAACTACGAAGAACCCCTTGTGCATGAATATGAATGAGGAAGAAGCAGAGAGAGAGAGAGAGAGAGAGAGAGAGAGAGAGAGAGAGAGAGAGAGAGAACTTGAGCAATAACTCATTACAATATTGCAAGAATGAGAATGAGAGAAGAGAGAAGAAATCCAACTTGTGATAACCAACTTAGAACCAAGTGAGAACCCTAGAACCCTAAGAAGTGTGTGAGAGCCATCTCTTAAGTAGAGATGAGTGGAGGAGTTTGCATTTAACTCCCATACTCTATGTGTGCCACATTCAAATTTGGTGTGTGCCATGTGTAGGATCCTCTTAAGGAGGAATATCTAATTTCCTTATTAAAGGAATTACAAATATGAGACAAGACCTTGGTTTATAAAATACCAAGGAAAGATTATAATTCTAACAAACTAAATACCAAAAAATTCATCAGACAAAGCAATGATATATATCTTCAATTGAGAGACTCTTCATATCATAACTGAAAGTCTCTTCATTTTCCAAATGCATGTCTCTTCATATTTCAAAACACATGTCTCTTCGCATGTCTCCTCAAACACGTCTCTTCATATTTCCAAACTCGAGTATATGAAAGAGCACCATGCAGGTAATCAAGATATCTCCTGCAACTACAAACATCAACACTTTTGACATCCTCCTTGTTTGAAAGTTGTTGGGAATACCTTGGGTAGGTTCATACCTATTCCTTAATATACTTTATCACACTTTCCTCCTATGCTTGCATGTATGTTTTTGGACATTGATTTCTTTGAGGGTTTACTTGAGCAAGGTTGGAGATAGGGTTTAGAAGTGTACGGTAAATTTTAGTTTCATGTTATCTTATTTTACTATGCTTGTGTATTAGTTAAACTAGTAATATGATTATTATTGCCTTTAATTATTGAAATAAATTGTGTAAAGTAAACAAAGCTAAACCAATCTAATCAATATGAAAGTTGGATTTCATATAAAATATTTGCTAAGCTATTGGAATGATAAAGAGGAAAATGAAGACCATCCTTGATTTGTTAGATGAAGTTGAAGAGGGGAGATTCAAATGATGAAAGATATGAATGGAGAAGTTTAGAAGATTAAGAACACATTTTAAGCAAAAAGTAGACAAATTGTTGTGTTGACCTACACAATATGGAAGTGACTATACGATTTGATAGTGACATGATACAAGCAAACTAGAAGTAGAACATGAAATTTGGCCCCTAACTCTAAATCAAGGAATTGTAGGGAAAGTTGTCTAATCTTATTAGTGACCTTAATGTTTTGGATTTTGAATTTTGCATATGTTATGCAATTCCTTTTTTGGTTTTATTTGTGTTTGTAGATTTCAGATATGATATTCCTTATGGAGGGATGTGAAAGTCAAAACCTATCAAATGGACAAGAAAATTATCTCTTCTAGAGATCGCCTTAGTCAACCCTTTAGGCACTGTATTTCAAAAAATTTGCAAACAAGAAACTTTGCAAGTGTGTGTATGGGAATAGATGTCAACATGCTAGATAAATAAGAACATTTAAAGAGATTGGGATTTTGAACATAGTAGAATGGCTACTTATGCACATATGCTACTATATCATAGTTTTGACTTGGTCACTACCACAATCGCATTGGTGTCCAGGCTAACACAAATTTTACAAATGTTAAGATATACTAGAAAATAAGTATTAATCAAAGTTGGATATATATGATATCTTAATAATTAGTTTTCAAGCCAAGGAATTCATCAATCATTTACCAAAACATGTTGAAAATATGAGAACTAAAATCAATGCGCAATATATAGTAAACCTTATAAAATAGACAATTTCTTAGTCTACACTAAGCAATAATTTGACCATGAAAGGTTTGCCTTTAGATGGCGATCATGTTATTCTTATGGTCATATGGTGGAGGATTCTTTGTACAAATGAATCAAACCTTTCAAAGATGCTTCTTTATGGAAAGGTGTTGATTTTGAGTGTTAATTTGTTATTTTCATGTCAAGTTCCCTTCTATCACCCTCTTGGGCTTCCTATCCTCAAGCTTCAAAGGGTTCAAGGTATGTTCTCTTACATGTTTTTCCTTACTTTGATACTTCTAGTGGTTTTGTTTCTCCTTTTAGTCAAGATTCTTGAGTAGGTTTGTCTCCTCTTTTGTTAGTAGATTTGGATGACCTTTTGTTTCCTCCAATTTTAGTTGTTTCAAGTGGTCTTTTGTCATTTTTTTCGTTGGGTTTTTTTGGTGGTCTTATCCATTTGGTCAGCTTCAATGATTTGTTTGTCTAGAGGAAACTATCACCTCTTTAGATTCAGTGGTGGGGTCCTCTTGATCTTCAAAGGTGGTTGAGATGATCTTATCTCCTCTAGGTGAGAGCCCTCCCGTTCCTTCCTTGTGTCTTGGTTTTCCAATTGTTCAAGTGCTTAAGGATTCTTCTCCCTCTCGTGTACCTACTATTTTAGAAGTATTAGATAGTTGGACTCAAATCTTGAATATGAAATTGTGTACTAGAAAGAAAGTTGTCTTAGATGGTTCTTATATCTCACAAGGAGGGGGAAGCTCCCTGTGAGTGTATATATTATTCCATGCGTAATGCAAATGACATTAAGCCTACTTAGGTGTTCTAGTTAGTGAAAGCTCACCACCTCTTGTAAGTTTTGATAGAGTTATCTTGCTACCTACATTAGTTAATGGAAGTCTGCCTGCCTAATTAGCTCTACTATTCAAGGTAGTGGTTTCTCCAATCTCCTATTGGTACATCTATTCATGGTGAATCTATGTGTTCATTATATTGATTTTCTTGTGTAATTTTTTGCTTGCATTCTATGTTTTTATCTTACAAGGAGTGTGTGATTGCTTGACATTTGTGGTTAAATTCTATTTCGGCTCTTTTGATAAATCTTGGCTAATTTTACATGATATTAGAGTCAAATTGGTTTTGATTGTCAAGTTTTATATTGTTGGTATGAATTTTTTAGGGTCCATTGAATGTAGTATGTGTACTTCTAGATTCATTTGTGTGCATAAGTTTTTTATTGCTTGCAAAACATTATTGCATGCATTTTTGGGCTTGTTGAGTGTTTGCTTGTGTTTTTGTGTCCTTGACATGTGTGTACAAATGATTTACGAGAGCTTGATCTATTCTTGAGGCTACTTCTCTAGTTGATCAATCTGTTTTAGAGGTCAATTTGACGTTTCAAGAAGGCCATGAGGCATGACAAACAAAGTCAATTCATACAAAGAGAGGCCACAATTGAAGCATGCAATAGTTGCAATTTCATTGACTAGTGAATCGAGGATAGAGGTTGAAAGGTGTGTTGTAGGGCACAAGTATTAGTAGGTTGAAATGTGTTTTGTAGGGTGTAACTTGTTTCCTTTTGCAATCCCGTGAGCCATTTTTGGCAAGGTATGATGAACATGGAGGAAGGCTTAGGTGTGTCTTTATTACAAGCCACAAACACAATCTCTTACCTCGGAAGAGGTCATGCCAACTTGCACACAGGTCGCGATATACAAGAAATCTCTTAGCTATAAATTGTAAACCTTCATAGAGGCCATGGCATATGCATTGTAATGACCTTGAAAATACACATAGTCATGAAAAGCACTATTCATTTGAGGGTGAAAATTGTGGAGGTTAATATTTACACTTGTGTTGCACCACCAACGCCTTTTAATTATCATGATTGGAAACTAGAAATATAATTTTTTTCTAAAGAACAAAGAGTTGCACAGGGTAATAATGGACACAAAGAAAGAACCTTCTACTGAGGAAGCTAAAAAAATGGTTTTACAAATGTGATAAAGCGTTTGGATTCTTGTCTTTAATGTATCTCCTAAAGTTCTATTTCATGTAGAATCTTTGAATAACCCAATAAAGTTTTGGTTGTAATAGAAAAACTCATTGGGGGAGTTAGGTGAAATAGAAGGTCACGGGTCTTAGAATGAGTCTTTGATACCTTAGAAGACTTCCTCACTAAGTTCAAATCAATAAGGTTGGAGTTGAAACAATAGAATGTGGAATAAAGAAAAACAAGAGAATCAACTTGTTCTTTCTATATTCTCCAAATTAGGTTCTAACTATTATGTGTTTGTATCTACCTTCTACTCCACCAAAAGGGCTTTTGGAACCACATAAAATATCGATTCTCTAGAAAAATTCACTCATAATAATCTTATACAAACCTCGAGCCCTTATTGCTAGGAATTGGAAATAACAAGCTTCAAACAACATAGAGAAGGGCAAAATATGCTAATAAAGATTTAAAAAATTGAAATTGACTTCGGTGCATCGCACCTCATGGGTTCATTACAAGCCAAATTTTACTCATTAAGGCCCTATAGTGTGTCCCCTATCACTTTAGGTGATGATAATCCAACACAAATTGCAAGGAGAGTGTTTATTGAAATCGAAGGTGGAACATTCACAAGTGTTCTAAGTGTACCTTCTCTTTTAGCTAATCTCATATCGGTATATTGGGTTATCCACAAGGGAAAGGGCATGATAGTTCACTTTTCCTCCAAATTAGTTGATATTAGAGAGTTGCATATCAACAATTTGTTGGATTTATGAAGGGAAAATCGCCAAGCTAGGTTATATGCCTTTTCACACTTTACAAAATCCAATTGATGGTAGAACTCAAGTTGGCTTTTCAAAATGTATCAAGGGAATTCTATTCACACTATTTACAACCTAATGCTTCATGCTTTGCCATATATATACTCAATACTACAATATACTTCATATATAAATTAACTATTATCACATGTAAATTAAGCATTATGTCAATTATATACATTTTACATTTCATTTACATATATATATATCATTTAGTTTTAATAATATTAATTTTATCTATTAATTATAAAATTTGAAAGCTATAGTATTCGAGTTTATAATTTATCAAATGTCTTTACAAGTCTAATTCTAACAAGAAAACATTTAATAGTTTCTTTATCCATTTAAAACCTACTTTCATGTTATATCCATTTTGGCGCATTCCTATTCACTTAATTTTTTTCACATAATATTATGTGAATGATTTTGAAGACCATTAAGGAAGTTAACTCATTACATCACCCCTCTTCTCCTTTTAAGTTGACATAAAACATCTTTCCATAAGGTTTTAGTTAAAATATGAAGCTTTCTCTAACGCACAAAAGTAATCTTGAAAATGCGAATGGATAGGAGAAGGGGTCATGTCCATGTTCCGATAACAATTTACTCCTTGCTCACCTAACCACTTAGTTACTATCTTTAAAAAAAGTTAATACATGATTATTAAGAGCCCACTGAAATATTTTACGTGTATCAGTAGTGGCCCACTTACACTCTCAATAGTTAAAATTTTAATATTTAATTAGAGGAGTTGCACAACTTTATTAGGACATTTGTGGATAAATTTTGGTCAAAAAAAAGTTATTAGATGAATATGTACTAGATTAATTGTGCAAATTTTAGAGGTGTTTGTAGTGCACAATTATTGAAGCATCTATAAATATGTATCAAATGTCACCTTTATGTGATCACTTTTTGATCTTTGTGCACATAATGAATCCCCGTGCTTTCTTCATAAATAATTAGAAATTGAAACAATAACTGTAAACTCTTAAATCACACATGAAGAAATAATTTCTTTTTTCTTTTTGCTTGCCAAAATCTAATTAATCATTTAGGAGCTTAGAGTACACAAAGTTAAAGCAGACAAATCTAGTACCCTTCCTCTAAACATGGACTAAGTTTTTCTCTAATTATTGTCTTTTTATGGAATCACCGTCCTTCTCCTAAGCATTGACTATTTTTTTTTCTAATTATTATCTTTCTATGAAATCACCTTCTCTCTCATATCTTAACCATCAATTTTACAAATTGCCTCCTTTCTCTATACTTGAAAAAGCAAAAAGACAATTACATGAAAATTGAAAAAAATAAAAAAATAGAACTAGATAGATAGATAGATAGATAGATAGATAGATAGATAAAATTTTAACGTCCACAAGGCTAAACATAGCCTATGAGACAACTAGGCAACTTAAGCTCAATAACTGGGTTATTTTCTTGTACAAGTTGATAATGAGCACACCTAAATTCTCAATGTACTCCTCGCTGAATAGGTTATGCCAAGAGCTATCATATATAGTATCCGCAAATTTGTCCCTGCTGTCTTTGTATGCTTCACATTCTAAAATAAAGTGATGTTCGATTTCCACTTTCTTAGAATTGCAAAACATGCAAATTCTCTCTTCCCAAGCCTCCTTTGGCCTCTTCCAACCTCCGAGCAGAGTTGATGAGAGTTGGTTCTTAATTGAACAATATAAATTTTAGCTCTCCAAGAAATGTTAGCCCCTATATATGCTTAATAGATGTTTTCAATCATCTTACGTTATCCATTGATTTCATAAAATAACTCTCTTCTCACATAGAATCATAACACCCAACCACATATTATGTGTGCATAATTTTAAGATAAAAAGTTGAATCTCCATTTCTTAAAAGAACATTTAACCACCATTTCCCAAGAACATCCACCCTTTCAAGATCTATATCTTAACCACCAATAATGGAGTTGTTGGGCAAGCATATGTTATTACAGTCACCAACCTCAAACCTTCACCCAGTCCCAAAATATTTGTTTGAAGCACCCCTACATTCCCAACATATGTACCTAGATGGACACAAGTACAGACCCAATATGTACAAATGGGCCCCTCACAAAATATACTTTTATTTTTTGCTCTTTCGGGGGCCGGTCCACGCTCACGATCCCATATTTTAACATTACACCATACGAATGCAAACACGCAACATCGGTCCAAGACACGTGTAAAGACAGCATTGGCCCGCCGTCCTATACTTTTTATTCGATGCTTTTGTCTTTAATTTTACAAAAGCCTCAGAAGTAAAACCAGACAATTCGATAATAATTTTCTGTAACGGAGAAAAGCGTCACTGCAGAATTTGTGCAAAAATCTCGGGAGCCTGGCCTCAGAATTATTTCGGACGATAGAATTTGTGCGGTTTTTGTAGTTTTAAAGCTGAATTCTGAGTTTTCAGGAGACATTTATTCATTTATTTATTTGGTCGCAGAGGGTTTCGATCCACAGAGGTGTGGTTGATTAATTGAGTTTTGAGACAGGGTTTTATTTGTTTTGTTTCGAGAGAGGGTTTAGTTTCTTGTTGGAGGAAGTACAGATCTTTTGTTATTTGTTCTGTAAATATACAGATGGCGGCCGCTCTTGTTGATAGAGCGACGAATGATGTATTGATTGGTCCCGATTGGGCGATGAATATTGAGATCTGCGACATCATTAATCACGATCCAGGGTACGTACAATATTATTGTATTTTTGGCTTTTTGAATTTTTTTTATATTCAGCTCTATGCAATTTTAATGATGTGTACATTTATTTATTTTGTTTCTTAAGAAATTGACCCGAATTTGGATTTTTTAAAATTGTGTACGTGAATCACGCTTGCCTCTTTATACCATGAAATGCTTTCTCTTGTTTATTTCAAATTGTTACCTAAATCACTCCTGCTTCTCTGTCACGTTGAATTTTGATTTTTCAAATTTGTGTTTGAGCCTTTCTGTATATGCATTACAAGTTTTAGTTATATATACGGACTATAATTTTTGTATTGGCCTTTTTAGAATGGAAAATTTTCCTTGTGCATAGTCAGCCGATTTAGATGCGATCACCAAGGTCCATTCATTTCTTTTTAATTGGTAAAGTCCTTCTTACTTGGATCCCTTGGCTTCGATGCCACCAATTGAGCCTCCTTAAATTCTCACCGTGCTTGCACCTGGTTTCCTGTGGTGTGGTTAGCCACACCTGGATTTGGATGTGCTATTTATCTAATTCAAACACTCGATAGCAATTGCACCTGACATTGCCTGTAGGGGTTTGCCACACCCACACTTGGATGTAGTAGTTTACCCAATGTAATGATTCAACAAAACTTACACCTGTTTGTTGTGATTTGCCACATGAAGAATTGGACTTGGTATTTAACATAATTTAAACACTCCTCCCTTGGTATAATCCACATGAAGAATTGGATGTGGTATTTTACATGATTTAAACACTCCTCCCTTGGTAAAATCCACACCTAGAATAGGAAGTGGTAATTTAGTCAATTCAAAAACTGAACATTACTTGCATCTAGCTTTGACCTCTGACGTTCACCACAGCTGGAACAGTATGTGGCAGTCTAATTGATTTGTTAACTCCACAACACTTTCACCTGGCCTTGACTGTTGGGTTTCACTTATCAAATGTTGTCGTTTACTTGATTTAAACACTTAACAGCACTTGCACTTGGTCTTGTTCATCAGGACTTGCTACACCCAAAATTGGATGTACTAGTTACCTCATTTGTAGACACAACAGAGCTTGTGCCTGTCCTTTTTGCTTGGGTGGGACACATTCAGAATTGGACGTGATAGTTTACCTGATTTAAACATTCAACATTTGTACATATAAGTTTCTAACAGGGTCTGTGTGAATTTGCGCACTGTTCTTCTGTATGAAAACCCCGTGTTTTACCTTTTGGGCTTATCTCATTTGGGCTCAACCTATTTGACTTTGTTTTGTTGTGATATAATTGAATATGTTACACTTGTATTGCCCTCTGATTTAATTTAATGTGATACATAGTTTTTGTATTGCCCTTATAATTTTACATCGAGCACAGTCAAAATTCATGACATGCTTTAAGTTATTAAAGATTTTTCACCGGGCTGAATGTTATTTTTTCTCCTTATGTGTCTCTAATTTAAATTCATTGACTAAATGAAGTATCTGTATTCTGATTTATCCCCTAAGAAAGTTATTTGATATTTTTTTTGAAGTCAAGATATCTACAATTTTTCCTTGAATGATGTCTTCCCTATGCATTGATTGCAATTAAATATAGAGGGTTTGCAGTGGTCATTACCTTAATATCTAAAAATTTAAAATTTGCACAAGAATTATACCTGCACCTAGGTGATATGTTTATTGTGCCTGAAATTTATGCTGTCTTTGTTTCGGTTAAAATTAAAACCAGAAATTACCTTAAATTTATATTTAGAAAAATTTGCCAATGAAGAGAAGAAAATCAGTCTCCCTAGTTGATCAATCATTTCACCGAGCCATTAACTTGACCTCTAAACTCATGTGAACCATGCATAGATTGTTTTACCTTACTGGTAGTTTCCAAGTTACATTAAATGTAATTGTGCATTAATGTGTGCATTATTATAGTTGAGGAATTGCGTGTTCTGAGCACTAAATCAATTTAACAGCATAGATGTAGCCCTTTGAGCGGAGTTTCTCATGCAAATAAATCTTATGCGTGGGGGACTATTGGCTTGCTATCCTTAGAAAACTTCTTTAATTGAAAAAAATTAAAACCGTTGTTGGGGCCTAAAGAATTTCATACAAGCAGCATTTTCCATGATAAAAAGAAATATCTATCCAAGGATTTTGAGATAATTGAAATGGATAACAATTTGATAGGACTTTTAAAATATAAGAAGGGGGTGAGTACAAAGGGCTGTAAAATCTCGACTCCTGCCTCAAGCATTCTGATCATATGTAAAGGGATTTTGAATAAGATCACAAAAATCTTGAGAAGAAAAGTTAAGTTGACTTATCTTCATTAGAGCACTTGAAGGATGGTACTTGACTCGGCAAAGGACACAAGTGATCCCAAACGGAGTAGTAGCGTATATTTCATCTCTTGTTCATGTGATCAATCATAAATTGTAAAACTGACAGATTATTCAAAAAAGAAATGGATACATTGTGTTTAGCAAATCAAATTTAGTAGCACCCTTGTCTTCCTCCGTGGACCAAATTTGCAGGGAAGATGCAAAGTTGTTTGTTCACGAGGATCGAGATGCAAAGCATGGACAGAGTGAGGTGGTTGAAATTGAAAAAAACAAACAAATAGTTTAAATAGGATTGATGGCTTTAGCTTAATTTGATCATGGAGACCTGCCATCCGTGGACTAAATGTAATTAATTAATTAATTTTTTCTGGGCAAATTTGGACTATATGTAGATATAATTGAGCAGTTTGTTATGTTTTTGTTTTTGGTAAGGTCTACCAAACCTAATATACTTTCAATGTATTATCTATTGGAGGAGTTTTAACCTGCAATTTAAATTCACTATCTATTTTGAAGATGGGTCATGAGGTATGCAAAGAATTTGTAAGCAATTTTCATTAAAAGGTTTTGTTTTGTTTTTTGAAAAAATATTAAGGTGTGGCTACTGATATGGGGATGGGCATGGCATCCAAATCATGGTATGCTTTTAAATGAACAAGGTCACCATGATATTATATCTGAATACAATAGCTAGAAGATGTGGGCACAAGGATGAGGATGGGGTTGTGGGTCTTGTCCCTGTGCTGGTGAATATGGTTTAGAATATCATACAAAATCATAGATGCTTGACCTTTTTAACACTTATGCAAAGGCCTCAATTATAGAAATGTTCATTTTTTTTCAATGGTTTTTCTTAGCTCTTGTGTTGTCACTCTATTCTCTTATCCTGTTTCGGTGCAGATGGTCTTTCATGTTTACAGTATTGACTTTATATTTTTCAATGTTTCTCAGTGTGTGGGATGAGGAGAGCCTGTAAGAAAACTAAAAATAAAGACTAAATGACCATTAACTGAGATTCTAAAGTAATGAGCTAAATACAACAAGAACCTAGGATACTAAAAACAATCTAAGACCCTCCCTTAATAGTCATTCTATCAACTACCCTACAGAAGACTGTACATGTTTTGTGGTCATAAACTAGTCAGAACATTCTGTTGATGCTGAGGCCCTCTTGGATCTGCAAAATGTCAATGACCAAGAGTAGACAAAAATCCATCTAGAAAAAAAAAACAGAGAAGGTTGCTACCTTCTTTAGAATGCTCTGCAACAAAAGACAAGAGCCTACCATTGACTTTGCCACTGAGTTGAGTCTGCTACTAACCCTCCCAGAATCTGCAAAACTTATGACCATAAATCTTTCACAAAACATATAACCGGATGTTGGATAACTAAGTTGCCCCTCCCTGTAGCCAAAGACACACACCGAGAACAATTGCCACAATTGAGGAAAAAATCGGGAAGCCCTCCAAACTTTTGTAGATGAGCAGGATGCCCCAAATAGACTACAAGATACCATGATTTGAAGTTTACAAAGCATTGTTTTTTTCGGAAAAAATGCTAAAATCCCCAAAACAGGAATCCTTGATTTAAAATTTCACGTGAACTTCCTGAATTACAGAAACCAAAAACGATTTTTGAAGAGAAAAGTTGACCAAAACCAAACATGTTTTTTTAGGTGAAAAATCGATTAAAACCAAACACAGAATCCGAGACATGGATAAGAGAATGCAAAACTTCATTTTTTAGGAAAAAATGGTAAAACCCACCAAATTTTATTTTGAAGGAAAAAGTTATGAAAACCTACCAGATAATTTTTGAGGAAAAATTATTAAAACCCTCCCATAATATGATCTGATTAGAATGCAGAGGAGGCAAACTCTGTCTGATCAGAATGCGTAGTAGCTTGGGCCTTCTACTGAGACCCTTCCTGTGAAGACTGCGACTGCCAACCGTTTCTTGCAGTCTTTCTTCATGTGACCAAACTTGTGACAGTAATTGCAGTGAACACTCTTCTTCTTTGAAGATGCCAGAGGTTCACTTGGAGCTAGCTGCTAGGAGAACTGAGG
Organism: Thuja plicata; assembly: GCA_018584345.1. NCBI lineage: Eukaryota > Viridiplantae > Streptophyta > Pinopsida > Cupressales > Cupressaceae > Thuja > Thuja plicata. Next base: position 1,509,070 of record MU226778.1, on the reverse strand, counting down.
TTTACCTGTGTTCTTGTCCGAGGCTTGGGCTGTGAAAGCCACTTGTTCATAAGAGGAGGAACTTGCATGGCTTCCAAACTGTTGCTTCCATCTATCCTGTTGCAGAAGCTTGTTGCAGAGATTGGAGAATGTCAGAGCAACATTAGTAGAAGTGATATTGAGCATCTCTATGAAATGCTCTAGGATCGGGCCAGGCTTTTTAACGTGATCACTACCATATTTTCTTCCTCCATCTTGCGGCCAACAACCTTTAGCTGGTCACGTATGTCCTTGATTTTCATAAGATGTGTCTGGAGAGATGTCTTCTCATCCATCATGATAGAAAACAACATATTTTTCAGAAAGAAAGCTTGGCTCTTGTTGTCAGACGTCTCATGAAGATCCTTCAAGATGTCCCAGATTTCTTTAGCTGCTTTGTCGGAAGGCATCTGAGGGAGCTGACCATCTGTAATTGAGAGTTTGATCAGCTTGACAACTTCCCGATTATGTTCATCCCATTTGTCCTGATCTGTCTGAGCTTGAGTAGGACATGTTTCCTTACCTAGAACTATCTTATCTAGACAACGATATTCAAATATCATCATCATACGCTGCTTCCAGGTGTTGTAATTGCGGCCATTGAACCGTTGTTTCCTTCCAACATAATGTTGGTCAAAGAGGCCATCACTAAAACCAAGGTTGATGGTCAACCCCGTGAAGGCACAAAAAATGAGGTAGCTGTTGCACAAATTGCAAAATTGAACACATTGGAAAAGGCTAAACCTAAAAAAATCAGACTTCATGAATTTAAAATAGAAAAAAATGTCAATTTTTTTTTTTGGTATATCTCAAAACCCTAGATGAGTTTATTCAAAAAATACAGAAAACCCAACACTGAAATCCACATTTTTGGATTAGGGTTTCAACCACAAAGAAATAACCAAAAAAATGTAACTTGTTGTAAAGTCCTGGTTTTATATTTACATTAATCATATTAATTATTTAAATGTTGGTAATTATATACTAATATTAAATAATTAATAAATATTTAAAATTTAGTTCCGGAGACGTTACATAACCGAAATCCTCTCCCTTATAATGGGATTATCGGGAGAAAGATGGGGGGCCTGAATATTTCGTTATTTCGTGAAGTTGAAACAAGTGAAAGACAAAATTACTTTTCCTTTCGCCAGTTGGATGTCTGGCCTAGTGGATAGAGCAGTGGGAAGGAAGGCGTGGAAGCAGGCCGAACTAAAGACAAAACTGACAACCTGTCAGAACATGTTCCCTGATATTGAAACTTAACGTTTCTCGGATTATGGCAAGTTTGGGAAGTAATCAGAACTCGGAGGCTCTGAGCAAAACGA
>MU226778.1:1469206-1487694 GCA_018584345.1 Thuja plicata | reverse complement strand
TTTTGAATCTTTGAGATTTGGCATTGATCAATGATCAAGCATCATAGATTCATACTATGAAATGATTTAGTTTTAGAATTATGTATATTTCTCTTATTTTTTGTATATATAATGCATATATATACATTTATCTATATATACACACACGAACCCAAACGAATCCTAATGGGAATTTTTTTTCACGAATCCACGAACAGGATTCGCGAACCCGAATCCGTCCCCGAACCCGAATCGGCAACTTAGTATGGCTGGCAAAATCACCTTATCTTAAACTATTCTTGATCAAACCCAGATCCATTTCAGAAATTCTTCATAAAGTTTTTCTGCTCGAAGATAAATACATTATAATACCACCACACCAGTTTCAGCAGAGAAGCATCTTTTAAACTATCTCTCCTGTTTTCCCTCTCCTCCTTGTCCCTCTTTCCATCACTACCTTTGTGAAGAATGCTCTTTAACATGGTCAAAATAGAACTAGGATGGTTAAGTGCCTTGATTAATAATTATGGTTCTTTCAACAAGAGTTTTAATTGTTCAAAGCTACCCAGCTAGCGGGTATCCTTTCTTTGCTCTAAAGTGACTGGAACTACATTATCTATCAGTTTAATTACTTACTAAATTTCTCTTTTAATTTTATGAACAATATTTTTGTGATTAAAATTATTGATTCCCAGATTTCCATGTTTCTTTCTATTTTAGCTTGTTTTAACTCTGCAAGTAGACAATTTTCCTTTTGGCATTTGAGCCCAGTTTTCTCTCATAATTTATGGTCCATTTTAGAATTGTTTGCTTGTATATTTACATGAGTTGATTCCTTGTGTTATTGGTTTCTTCATACTTCAAAAAAAAAAAAAAGATCATACAAAGCTTTCTCTTTAAACATATTGTGATATTTTCACCTTGTTCCGATTGTAAATTGTACAAGATCAACTTACAATTGTGTTGGTTTTTTTCTTGTTATAAACAGGCAAGCAAAGGATGTAGTCAAAGCAGTGAAAAAACGCCTTGGGAACAAGAACCCTAAAATACAACTTCTTTCTCTCACGGTATGTAATTCGAAAAAATTAACAGGGCAATTTTTTTAATTAAGTTTTTTAAATTTTTAACCTTGCATTTTTTGTGGTATTCCACCATGGATTTTTAATAGAAATAGTGTAGATTCTGTTAAGATAGTAAATATGAGTACAAAAAGAATTACAAGAATAACACTAGCAGAAGTTGCTTATAAAGTAAAGAACAATAATGTTACCAAAGTTGAATATAATGCACTGTACTTAATATAAAGACCAACTGCCATATGAGATATCGGAAATAACAATTAAGAACCTGAATGATTTATGCCCAAAAGTTTGTACCCTCTAGATTTTGATTTGATCCATTTTCATTTAAATTGTTGGAGCTGATGTGCAAATCAATGTATGTTTTCGTGATCTCATTTTAGGCATCATAAAAGAAACTCTTTATGGAAATCATGTCAATTTTATGATGGGCCATGATGGAGACATGTACAGTTTGCTAGCAGCAGTGGAAATGTGAACTGTTCGTAGGGGTGATTTTATGGACAACAAATTTTTAGTCACTGCCAGATTCTCTAATAAATATTTTTTGAGATCTCTAATATTTGATTTCGCTCAATTTTTGGTGCAGAACTTGCCATCACAGCCTTCTATTCCAAATTCCCAAAATTTTAACATTTTTTCTTTGAGACCTCTAATATTTAATTTTTCTCAATTCTCGGTGCAGAAATTGTCATCACAACCTTCTGTTCCAAAGTCCCAAATTCCACACCACTATTAGAAGGCTAAAATAGTTTTGTATGCACTGAAATTAAAGGGATAAACAATTCTATGAAACATAAACAAGCAGAAGTTCAAATATTAACCATCTCTTTTGCTGTCGTTCAATGATCCTGTTGCCTCAGGAACACCACTGTTGCATCGCCCCCCTTAGGAGAAGGTGGGTGACCATGTGGGAGGTCATTTTAGTGTGTGCTAGCAATTTGAAAAGACAACAGAGTTCGACTCGTTGTTATATTTATTATTAACCTTGTGCTTCCATGAGGACACTTCTTTGATTATATTAACCTGGTCTTCTCCCTCTTTAGATCTGCTTGGTATGTGCCTTTCTCTAGTTTGTTCCCATCTGTGTGGCCCTTATGTCTAGGTTTTTTTTTACCAGGGTCCATTGCTATTGTACCTGCTGTATGTTCCAGTCCCATTGATTTTTTTTGGTCATTTGTGGACATTAATATATTTCTTTCTCTCACATTGGATGTTTAGGAACTTATTGCCAACATTGCCGCTTCTACAAATTTGATTTAGAAACTTATAATAGAGGTTGTATCACAACAAGTTCCCAGTCCCACAAATTTACTAAACAATCTCCAATCACACAACATTAGAATAATATCTCCGTATATATCTTTCTTTCTATTTTATTTTAATGATCAATTTTGTAATGTATTGTAAATATTAGATGTTTCTAATTTTGCATTCAGTTATCGATTGTTTCTTAATAGAAACATCGATCCTTGCAAACTATAAATGCTCATCTTGATCATTCGTTTTAATTGTTCAATATTTTTACCAATTACTTTCTTAATATGGTATTAGAGCTTAGGAGATTTTTTTTTTCGAAATTTTTTTTAATTTTATATACGATTTCCTTTTTTTTGTGCGAGATTTCTCAGTTTTTTTAAAAAAAACGCGGGTACCTAGTAGATTTTCGTGGCTCATTTCCGTTTGTGAAGGGTTTCCTATCTTGCCTCATGAAGCTTTCAGGTCACGTTTTTTAACGAAAATGCGTGGTTTCTTTCTGCTCGACATGATTATTTATGTGATTGTCGCTACGATTTCCAAGTGTTTTTTACAGACATCTCATCTCTCAGCAACTCCCGTGTTTTTAGAACACGATTGTCTGCATATATGACCATTTTCTGGGCCAGTTTTGTTGTAGACAGATCCTCTTTCTCCTAGAGATGCTGTCTTTCTTTGCCTGCAACTAGGGATTTGTAGTTGCGACCCATTTTCTTTCTTCACCAGGATTTTTTTTGAGATTTGTTTTGCAAACGAGAGGCATTGGTCTATTTCGACCTTTTTTTGAACCATTTTTGTTGCAGGCGGGGTTTCCTTGTCTTTCTAAGCTCGCGATTGGAAGTGTTTCAGATCGTTCTGCTTCTCCATCTGCTCTAGGGAACAATTTTTCCAGTCGACTAGGGTTTTTGCAAAATCCTTCGTTTTTTCAATCGTATTCGCATTTTGATCTCAGATTCTTGGTGGGTTTTTCGTGAGGATTTCTGGTTCTTTGCCCATTTTTTTGGGTCTTCAGAAATTCTTGCATTGGGATCCATGCCCGACAATTTCTTGTTTAACCTCGAAATCAACACCTTTTTTTTGCCTTGGTCTTGTTCAATACATGATTTTCACAAATATTCTGCGTCACTATTCGTGCCGCCATACGGTCAACCACATTTGACCTCGCTTTTTGCAATGGCATCTCTGACGAATATTCTGCTTGAGGGGAGTTAGAAATTCACCGACAAAAACTACAGTACTTGGAAGTAGCGCATGATGACAATCTTTGAATACAAATTTTTGATAAAATTGTTTTGGGCAAGACGAATCGTCCTACAGATGAAGGCAACGAGTATGATAATTTTGATGAGGAAAATCGGGAAGTTGTTATGCTAATCAACTTTCGGTCATTGATGATTAACTACTATAGGTTCCTTTTGGCAAAATAGCTACAAAAATTTGGAGCCATCTAAAAGGTTTGCATGAAACCTCTGATAAGAGTTGAGCATTCTTTTTAAAGAACACGCTCTTCACGATCATGATGGATGAACAGGTGTCCCTACGTGATCATCTCAATAAAATCAAGGACATTTGAGATTAGTTAGAAGCAATTGGACGTAAAATGGAAGAAGACATGGTGGTGATCACCTTGAAAAGTCTACTGTTTTCTTATGAACACTTTGTCGAGACTCTCAACATTGCTTCAACCAATGTTGACTTAAGGTTTTCCAATCTCTGCACAATGCTTTTACAGCAAGAAACAACAATTCGGTAGTGGTACTAGTTCATCTTCCAAAGAATAGGCCTTCACAACCCACTATACCTCTTCTCAGTCGTTTTAGCAGACATACTCTGTTCCGACATCATAAGGCTCGAAGAAGAACATTTAGTGCAACTACTGCCATACTATGGTCATATGAATTGGAGTGTTGTAAATGCTTAGCTGCACAGGCTAAGCAGAGTGGTTCACAGCCTAACGCAAATACAGTGGAGCATACTGAGCAGAGTGAGTCTTCCTTTTACGCCTTCATGGCTAAAAGACCTGCAAACCATGTCAAATCCTCTGCCGGGTATATTGATTTAGGTGCTTCACACCACTTTACTCATCGTTGGGATTGGTTCACATATTTTCTGCCATTTTCAGATTCAGTTATTTTTGGAGGCGAAGAGTACACCTTTGTCAGAAAGGGCAATATACAGTTTCAGTGTGGAGGGAGGAAACTGATTTTCCTCGATGTGTATTATGCTCGAGGAATGGAACCTAACCTTCTCTTAGTCAGTCAAATCCTGAGACATTTTCCTCGGCTAGACGTGACCTTCAGTTCACATCAGTGCAGTATCATTGATCAAGAGACTCAATCTACTATTGCCGTGGGTCTTGAGGATCATGGTCTATATAGACTCGTTGACTCTACTGATTCTCAAGAGCTTGCCATCGCAGCCAAGCGCTCCTTTGTTAGTACACTCTGGCATTAGTGATTTTGGCACTTAAATGTGCACTATCTTTCTCAGCTTGTTTGGGAAGATCTTGTCATTGGACTGCTAGAAATCGAGGCCCAGAACCTCGGAGTTTGCAGAGCATGTCAGGCTGGAAAGTAGCATCGGACTATGTTTTCGGATGACGACTCTTGGAGAGCTTCTAAGGTACTTCAATTGGTCCATGCTCATATCGGTGGGCCTAGGGCTACTCCTATTACTGAGTCCAACTATTTTTTACTTTTGTTGATGATTTGAGTTGAAAAATGTGGGTATATTTTCTTCATCAGAAATCGACGTGTTTGTTTTGTTTCAAAAGTTCAAAGCATCTGTAGAAAAAGAGTCTGGTCAACATATTGTTAGGTCAACATATTGTTACTCTTAGAACTGACAATGGTGGAGAATTCTGTTCTTCTACCTTCTCCCATTTTTGTGAACAACATGGCATAAAGCACCATTTAAAAACACCCTACACCCCTTAGCAAAATGGTGTCGTTGAGCGGAGAAACCGCACAATCACGGAAATGGCCCGGTCTATGCTTGAACACAAGAGTGTTCCTTGAAGCAGTCAACACTATCGTCTATCTTCTTAACCGCTCTCCTGCAGTAGTTGTTAAGAAACAAACTCCGGAAGAGACCTCGTCAGGATATAAGCCCAGAATCAGTCATCTTCAAGTTTTTGGCGCCATTGCTTTTGTTTGGATCCCTGATGGCGCACCAAGTTGGATGCCAAGAGCCAGAAATTCATGCTAACCAGCTATAGTGATAATCACAAAGCCTACCGATTGGTTGATATCGAGACAAATCAACTCATCTTCAGTTGTGATGTGGTTTTTGACAAGGAACAAAGGCCATGTCAACTCTCTCCTCCAGTTATGGATTCAAAGGATCAGTCTCTCAAGGCTCAAGACCTAGGTGTTTGTCTTCCATTAGGTCCACTTGATGGGACCTAATGGGCTCAAGGCTTTAGCTATTCTTGTTCCTGCATCTCCACTAATTCCTTCTCCCATAGGATCACCTAGACATGCAACTGTACCACCTGATTTTCCTTAGGATTGATCCGATCTTCTGTTTGATGATCCCGATCTTATTGCATCTCCTACATCTGATGTTGGCACTTCTACTATCCGGCCTAAATGGTGGGCTAAGATGATTGGCGATCTTCATGATGATGAGCTCATTAGGGGTAGAACTGCTCGGAAGAAGAGCAAACCTTCTGATTCTATATATTTTGCTGCTAGTTGGCCCCTTTTTGATGTACTTGGCAGTCCCTTTGACCCTTTGTGGTCTTTTTTGGACATTAATAGATTTATCTTATCTTATCTTTGCTCTCACAGTCAACATTCACAGTGTGTATGAGCCTCATACATACACAAATGCAAAAGGGATACTTAAGTGGGAACAAGCTATGGAAACTGAGCACCATAGCTTGTTGAAGAATAACACTTGGGTTTTGTCAGATTTCCCCCCTAGGAAGAAACCCATTGGATGCAAATGGGTTTATAAAGTTAAACACAAGGTTGATGGTACTTTGGATAAGTACAAGGCTCGTCTCATTGCTAAAGATTTCTCTTAGCATGAAGGAATTGATTACAAGAAGACCTTTGCTTCAACACGAAAAATGAGCACCATCAGATTAGTCCTAGCCATAGTAACCTAGTGTGGTTGGAAGGTCATCAAGTGGATGCCAAGAGTACCTTTCTGAATGGTGAGCTACAAGAAGAGATCTACATGCTACAACCTCCTAGTTTCAAGGTTGCTTGTAAAGAACACCAAATTCTCAAATTGGTGAAAGCATTCTATTGCCTAAAACAGGCTCCTCTTGCATGGTACATGAAAATTTACAAGTATCTCATAAATCAGGATTTCCAAAGGAGTCTTGACTCAAATATGTATGTCAAGACTACTGGTAGTGATATCATCCTTCTGGTTATATATGTTGCTGATGTGATAATCACTGGTAGTTCGACATTTTTGATTCAAGGAATCAAACAGAATTTATGTCAGTCTTTTGACATGATCGACCTTTGGTTTCTGCACTACTGCCTAGGTGTCGAGGTTTGGGAGCAATCTCATGACATCTTCATCTTTCAGTCTAAGTATGCACGGGCTCTGCTAGACAAATTCAGAATGTAGGATTGCAAACCTGCGTCTACACCTATAGAGTTTGGACTAAAGTTGTTAGCCAAATCTGGTTCTCCAGTTGAGAATGAATCCGCCTTTCGACAACTAGTGGGTAGTTTAATCTCTCACCGCCACTAGTCTTGATCTTAGCCATACAGTGAGTGACATAGCCCACTTCATGACTGCTCCTACTTCAGATCATTGGGCTGCAGTGAAGCGTATCCTACACTATGTCAAGGGCACATCAGACTTTGGTATCCTCTATGGACGAACCAAAGATCCTAGATTCATTAGGTTAACAGATTCGGATTGGGGAGGCTCGGTTGATGACAAAAAGTCCACTTCTGGGTATGTCTTATCATTTGTACCGTTAAATACAACATGCCATATATGTTTTCTTGACAAAAGCTGAATATCGGGGAACAGTTAAAGCAACTTGTGAGGCGGTTTGGCTTAGAAGGATGCTTTCTGACATCTTGATGTCTCAAGCATGTCCTTCGCCCCTCTTCCGTGACAATCAAGGGGTGCTCAAACTCGCCAAAAGTCCAGTCTTCCATGAGCGGACCAAGCATATTGAGGTTCATTGTCACTTCATCTGACAGATGGTTGAACATGGTTCTGTGGATTTGCAGTATGTTCCTACAACGGATCAGACTGTAGATATTCTCATCAAGTCCTTACTTCCAGAAAAGTTTGTTAAGTTCAATGGGCTCCTTGGTGTAGTAGACAGATACCATTAAGGGAGGGTATTAGAATAATATCTCCGTATATATCTTTCTTTCTATTTTATTTAATGGTCAATTTTGTAATGTATTATAAATATTAGATGTTTCTAATTTTGCATTCAATTATCGATTGTTTCTTAATAGAAACATTGATCCTTGTAAACTAAAAATTATCATCTTGATCATTCGTTTTAATTATTCAATATTTTTTACCAATTTCTTTCGTAATACATAATATATTCATTTCCAAGTAAAATCAACAAGAGAAAGAACATTCATAGTTTACACACATAGAACCAATTCGCAATATTCTGTCAGTCACTTTATTACATTAAACACAGGAATCTGCAAGCACCCCATAAGTTCAGGGTAGTAAGAACTTGGCTTTGATACCTTCGTATGAAAATATATGAACATTTAATTAATGGTCTTCTTTTTACAAAGACACATATCAACATGTTAATATATTGCATTTTGTCGTTTAGTAGATTTTGCCCTATCATATATGTCTTTCTTAATTAGATTCTCATTTTTAAAAGTATATCAAATAATCATTACATTCCCAAGAACACAATAGCCGAAGATTTTAACTCTTATATGAATCTTGATTTTCTTTATAGCAGTCATGAAACCAAAAATGGTAAATTAAATGAGATAGGTCTGTACGATGGGGTTGTGTGCTAGGTTAGGCTGACTTCACTAGATTAATGCTAATTTTATAATGTATGTAAAGTTGTATTTATTTTCTAAGTTTCTATTGATTCTTTTTATGAATGCCTTTGCCGTGTATCACACTTGGAAACGTTGCATGCATCTAATTACCTTGATAAAGGAAAATGGGCTCAATTTTTTCTTCTACATCTTATTAATTTTTTTTGTATGATTTCTAAAGCCATGCTTTAAAATAAACAAAAAATGGTAAATTAAATGAAATAGGTTTGAAAGAAACTCAAAAGGAACGTTTTGGAAACCGTATCTAGTTGGTTAAAAAACAGACCAAATGATGATAGCTGTGTTGAATCCCAAATAAGACAATATATGGCTCTTCTTGAGATTTACAGTGGCCCTATTACAGCAAGGAAATGAAGATGAGACTCTGATGTTTGTAAATTATTAACCATGTTTAGGATATATATTTGTGTAAAATGGAAATCTTGAAGGCAAAGGTTGGAAGTCTACACCAGATCTATATATTTCCTAGGTGTAAAATGTCAAACTTTGGAGAGGCAAATTTGGTGGAGAATAATTACATGTAATTGTTAATGTTATTGTAGTTATGGTTGGATTCCTTCAGGGCAACATTGATAACATAAAGGTTGTGATATAATAATTATATATATATTGATAATATAATAATTATATTGTAATAATTATATTTATTATGAATTAATATATAATTAAAATTTAACTAATGGGGCCACATGTGAATAGTGGTGACCCTTGGTGAAAGGGCACCTCTCGCATATATAATAAGATGTGCAATCTCATTTAATAAAATGATAACAATTGAATACATGTGCAGATTGATTTATCAGGGTGCTCGGGGGAGACAATTGTGGATTGTCTATGTATGGGAGGGAAAATCGTTGCCCGTGGTTAAACGAGCACAATCAGAAAAATAACATTGTATCGAAGCAAAGCCTAGGAGAGAAGATGTAATGTTGGTGTGGCTTTAAATGTTTGATTATCGTTGCTAGATACAAGTGATCTTTCTGCTGTGAAAATCCAAAGGTGCGGCATATATGAGAGGAGGCTCTGGGATAAACAAGGGGATCAACTACTGAAAGTTTGGAATTGATCGATTATTGTCTAGATTCATAGAGGGCTTCATACACCTCTATGGTAGTAAACGACAATCAGATGGGATAAGAACTTTACCGTAGAACAAGATAAGAACCATGATCTATACAGTAGATGGTATTTTGGGTTTGTCGCACAGAGTAGAGTATTAAGCATTTCATCAAGCTAGGAGAACAATTATAAACAACATCGAGTTTGGAGTTTGCCTCTTCTAGTAGCTATTCATTCATGCCATTGGAATTCATGCGCAAAATATTTTTAGCCAACTGTTTATTTGGCATGATTGTGGGAACGGTTTGACTCATAGGGTGTCTTGACATTTCCTTCTATATTTTTGGCTGACGTGAAACAACTCATATCTTTCTTAATGAGTTAGGAGTAGAGAATTAGGAAATTTTTGTTGCACTTGCTATGTTTCCCGAGCATATAGTGTAGTCCAGAGGACGTGAGTTTGGGATCAAGGCTACATCATTGGAAGCGACTCCTTAAAATTCCAATGGAAGATTTGATATAATTTTATTCATTATATAAATTCAGAAAGGCTCCATTGATTAGAGAAGGTTTGAAATCTGTGTCAGAGCTGTAAGAAGAGGATATGGGGAGGTCTTAGGGGGATTTCAGAATCAATCCATATGTTAGCCACGTTCCTTGGATATCAACCCACCACAACATTGATATATTCCTCAGGAGCCTTCAAACATCAGCGAGAGGAAGGTAGTTCTTACGCGACTATTAGAAACATCCAAGCAATTCATATTTTATGAGTGAATAAACTATATCTGAGAATAATCTCTCACATGAGGTTTCCTTATACGCGGTCAAATTTGGCAATTGTGAAGAATATAGTGGCAACATTTAGAAAAGATGCACGATAGACACATGTTGGCGTGGTTGATGCAATACACAACGATTATAATTTCTCATGACAAATATACAACGATGAGCTAAAACATAAGTCTCATGTAAGAATGGAGATGCAAGCATCGCAGATTATACACGATTTGTTTTAATAAATAAAAAATTATATGTATGGAAAGATGACTTAATAAAAAGTCGACATGATGATGTGGCAGCATCATTTATAATCGGCGATTTCAGAACAACAAAGATACTTGTTAAAAAGTGATTTATCCAAACAACGATATCAAAGAGAATTAGTAACAATGATACTAAGTGAAAGTTATATGATTTGGTTGGACTGTTAAAGCTAAACAAGTATACCCGCTTGTATAAATTAAAAAGTGTAAAGCGATTCATTAAGAAAAGGTGTGATTGAAAGAAGAAACCTTTCCTCTTTTGAAAAGTCACAATCTTCTATGAAAGGCTATATAGAAGATATGTAACAGATTTAAAAATGAGTTTAAAAAAAGAAACGAGCATGAGTGATAAAAGATATATATTTATAATAAGGGTGTAGAGTCCATATATGTAGAAGAAAAGTGACATGTTTGTGTTGTTAAAATATATATATCTATACACATACTAGATCGAAAGATGACAGATGTATAAAGTGAGAGATATATATTTAGGTGTGTGATGGAGTGAAGTATGAACAATTTTGCGCAAAAGAGGAATTCCTTTATTAACTTGCGGGCCCGTATTGTTGCAATGTTTTAATCGTTATTGGAGTTTTATATGTTTAGTGACATCTTCTAGATATTGGGGGCTATTATAACATAATAATAATTTATCCTTTTTATCGAGAAGGCCGATGATAAGTACGTAAATATTTATTCAGTGAGGCCATAAAGTCTTCAGAATTTTGTTGTAATGAAAATAATTGCCATGATATTATTGGGTGTCGTTATTCGATCAAGAAGAAATGTGCATCTATTCGCAGTTTGCATTATGAAGAGCATTTGATTAAGGATGCTTCACCTTTACATGCATTGGATCGATTCATCATATTAGACTGTGATAATCTACCCATCGCATCACAGATTTATTGTCTGGGTGCAAGTGACACAGCCTTCTCTTGGTTTCAATCTCTACTTGGTCAGCGCACATCGGGATTTGCACATTGCTTTATTGAATTTAACTGTCATTGACTTGATTCGACATCAGCTGGCGGATGCAATGTCTAAAGTCTAGTTAAGCTCGTTTCGATGTAGCAGGTGCAAACTCGCCGAGTTGCAAATCCCTCAATGTCGATGAGGTTGTGTAGCTCGTATGCAACTCGGCTGTAGCGAGCAAGAGGCCGATGCATCTTCGAATCAAGAAGCCCAGCAAGGAGCCAGGGCGTGCGTGGAGGGAACTCACATTGGGGAGATGACGCACGAGGATTTCTTGGTCAAAGTCGGAGTTGTCAAGGAAGACTCTGCTCTCTAATCTTTAGGAGGACTGACCCAATTTCAATTGAAGGCTCTGTTGCTCAAGGGGTTCAAGTATCATCTAGAGGGCATTATCCATCAATAAAGAGATAAGTATTTCATGCCCTTGAATAATGTTCATGAATTTCTTATGTAGTTATTAATTCATGCAATAACATTGGTATCTCTCCTCGAGATAGTTTAATTCTATGAACTCTTAGTAATCTCTCTCTAAAATGCTTCTAGGATGGATCAAGGAACAAAATGATGATGAGATATAACATTCAAGGGAGGAAGAGCTTGATGCATCCAGTGAGGAAGTCACACAGGCTGAAGAATGGAGACACAACCTACTGCCTTGGGACTAAGTTGGTGGCACATAACTGGAGACATCTCTCGAAGAGGGAGAACCTATACAAATTGCCATTATGATCAGTTTCTTCTAAGAGGAAGATTTGACATTCAAAGGGAGTCTAACAATCCATCATAGACAACCTTGGACGAGGAGGTCAGAAGGCTGATATCAGATTCAAAGGGAGTTGGACATTTCATCAGAAGCAATCTTGGACGAGGAGGTCAGAAGGTTGATATCTGTTTCAGCGAAAGCCACACCATCATGAAGATCTGCTTAATGCATTTTTTTCTGTGAGAGAAAAGTCTGAGGTGCAACTCCTTGTTAATGAATTCTTCTCCGTGAGAGAGAAGTTTGAGGTGCAATCCCTTGTAGCATTTTTCTCTGAGACAGAGAAATTTGAGGTATCAACCATTGTAGCATTTTTCTCTGAGACGGAGAAATTTGAGGTGTTAGCCCTTGTAATTCATTCGTCTTTGTGAGGGAGAAGTTTGAGGTGAAAGCCCCTGTTCCACCCTCTGGGAGTAGCTATGGTGGATCCACCCTCTGGGAGTAGCCATGGTGGATGTCATGTGAGATAATCCATGGCTTGGCACTTGTGTTTATTCACCCTCTGGGAGTAACTATGGTGAACGTCATGATGAGATGACGACATCACGTTGAGTGAATCCTTGATGGGCACTTGTGCTCATTTATATTCCCATTCATCGGAGTAGCCATGATGGACCCACCCTCTGGGAGTAGCCATGGTGGAGGTCATGTGAGTGACTCCATGACTAACCACTTGTGTTGAGTCACCTTCTAGGAGTAGCTATGGTGACTGTCATCGTGAGATGACGACATCACGTGAGTGATTCCGTGAACGCTTGTGTTTTTTTGCATTTCCATTCATGAGAGAAACCATGATGGAGCCACCCTTTGGGAGTAGCCATGGTGGACATTAACTCAGATATCTGAGTAGTTCCTCCCTAGCTAAGAGGGAGTGTTAATGTTATTATAGCTATGGTCAAATTCCTTCAGGCCAACATAGATAACATAAAGGTTGTGATATATATATATATATATATATTGATAATATAATTATTATATTGTTGTGAGATAATTATATATTTATTGTTATAATATAATTATATTTATTATGACTAAATATTAATTATATAATTAATTAATATATAATCAACATTTAATTAATGGGGCCACATATGAAGTGTGGTGACCCTTGGTGAAAGGGCACCTCTCGCATATATAGTGAGATGTGCAATCTCATTTATTAAAATGATAACAATTGAATATATGTGCAGATTGATATATCAGGGCGCTCGGAGGAGACAATCGGGAATTGTCTATTGTTGGGAGCACAGATCATTGCCTGTGGTTAAACGAGCACAATCAGAAAAATAACAGTAATCACCACCCACCTCATTTGCCATGCCATTTCCTAAGTTTTTCAAAACGTGGTTTTGAAATGTTTTTATGTATTCCTTGCTTTTTATTAGCTCATTTTTAAACTTACGAAGTTGGCAGAAGAAAAATGAAGAGATAAGATGGGAAAGTTTTAGTATAGGGTTAAAGCTAGGGCATTGTAACTCTTCAAGTTTACTTTGAATAGATCAATTTCTGGGCTTAACTTTTAAAGGTTAATGAAGTTTTTTCTTTGAATTACTTTCTAATTAGGGTAGAACTTTGGGTTGCCCCTAAATTAGTAGGCTGTGTTCGACAATAGTGGTATCTACCTACCACTTTGGGACCAAATGTTACATAAACACTGTAATGTAAAAGTTAAATAAGTGCTTTTTAAAATCCAATCTTTTTAATAGTTCGGTTTTTAGCGTCTTATGCTAATTTCCTTTCTCTACGCATGACATTTGATAGGAAGTAACGATATCAGATTATTCTATAGATTCATTTTTTTTAATTATGCAAGTTTTTTGGTGAGTTTTTCGTGTTATAACTTATAAACAATAAATAATTGAATTTCATTTGCACTTTTGCCACATTGTATAAATGGAATATGGTAATAACAAAATGTGTTTGTAGGTAACAACCAACAAATTTTAAATTTTATTTATAATTTTCCACTAGCTATTCAATTATGCACCATTTCTCTTTAACCAATACAAATTTTGGAGAATTATTTTATTCACTCACAAATTATAATTCTCACATTTGAGCTATTTTATTTTTAAGCTGTTGGAGACTTTAATAAAGAATTGCGGGGAGTATGTGCACATGCAAGTTGCTGACCGGGATGTGCTGCATGAGATGGTGAAGTTAGTAAAGAAAAAAAATGTCAGTAGTCTTATCTTGAACATCCTATGCGTTGTTGGATATATCTTTATATGCAATATTCGTATTTTCATCTCTGATTGATTATTTTTTTCTTTTGCATTTATTTTTACCTTATTTTTATTTGAAGTGATAATCATAAGTTTCGTATATTTTATTTACAGGCAGATTTGCATGTCAAAGATAAGATTTTAATTCTGATAGATACATGGCAAGAAGCCTTTGGTGGAACCATGGGAAGATATCCTCAATACTATGCTGCATACCACGAGTTAGTGGTAACTGCTCAACTTTGCCTAGGACTTTTTGAGATCACATTAGTTGTCAATGAGTGCATTTGACTGTGAAAGCTCATAAAGGTCTACATGGCACAGATGTTTGTGTTTTCTATGAGGTCTTTTGTTGCTTATATTTTAACAATACCAAGACTGAATGGTATATGCTATAAAAATTACCATGCTCTATATAATTAATTTGTAATTCTGAAATGTAATGCATGTATTAATTCACCTGTTAAAACATGGTACTTGTAGCTCAAAAAATTCAATCCAAAGTACAAAAGAAGGTAAATGAGAAAGGTGGGAATAAATTTTGAAATACCTAATGCTTTTTGGGAAACAAAACCTGTTCATGGGTAAAGGATATTCCAAGTTTTAAAATGACAATTAGATTGAGCTCCTGATCCTTCATGGCCCAGAATGTAGGAGGATAGGATAATGAAGGCAAGACACATTGGACAAGATGATATATGATGGCATAGACAGAAAATGAGTATTCTAAAGTAATGTTTGATTAGACAAAGGAATTTGCTTGATAATCTTCTGGATTAGATTGTGTAAGAATTTTTAACATCAACGTTTTGAATCACACTCTGTGATTTATCATCAGGATGAAAAAGTTCAAAGGAGATGATGAATCACGGAGTGTGATTAAAAACGTTGACGTTACAAATTTTTACACAATCTAATCCAGAAGATTATCAAGCAAATTTCAGTACGGATTGTGGAAATCTGATAGCATTAGACAAAGCAAAATGCCCCTTGAGATTTCCCTCTCTCTGTGCTGATAAATATTGTGTTGAACGAAAGGAATTGGTTAAATAAATCTAACTGGGCATACCCTTTGAGACTGTTTGGACCAGATTTGCTAGCGACTGTGTTATAGATAGATATTTTCCATGGTGCTTCTGGAAAATGGATGGCCAGGGATGGTGGGATGCGTGTATTCATATTTCAATAATTCATATAATTTATGAAAAGAAATAGCAGCAAGTATGTTCAATGATTAAAGCATACCACCAAAGAAATGCAAATATAAAATATAATAACATTTGATATCAAATTTTTATTTTTCAATATCGAAATGCATAACTATGTCTCATTTGGGCTATCACTATTAAAAGACACATCTGATGTTTATTCACTATGTATATCAGCTAGTGATTCATTCAGTGGAATACCAACCAATCTTGGCTGTACCCCCTAATCAATCTGTCTAGCATCATTAGGATCAACACGCTAACATTTAGTTGAATTCTACTTAGTAGTGTGTTGATCTTGAGTTGCAAGGTACTATAAACTGCAACTAGCTTCTAAGTTTGTCTAGAGATAAGTGTATTCCTCTTGACCAAGTGAATGAAACTATTGGTGGACCAATTTCTTTCTGTAGTAGAGGAAATAGCAACTTGTGAATGTAAGAGAATAGCAAGATACCTTTGGTTTATCTTTTCCATGTCATGCCCACCATCCAATAGGGTCTTTTTGAGGAAAAATGACCCTATCTATTGTAACCTTTAGTTTGCTCAGTGCAGGATTCCAATAATTGACAAAATCAATTACTCTTAATGTATACTTGAATTCTCAGTACTATACATCCTCCAAAGGGCATTCATAAACCTCTCTATTACTTCATCATCAAAAGGAGGAATTTGGGTAGGTCTGGGTGCATATACCTCAGGGTTAATGACATAGGGAGTCCTATGAAATGGGGTGTTTGTTGTGTTCCACCTCTTTGCGATACAAGGTCTAATATGCTTATCATAGAAATACAATTCATTCTCCTTAGTATGGATTGCTTTCTTTATTTGGTCAAACATTCTATCAGATGTCTCATAAATTTGTTCAAGCGGAAGAGTTTTATATCAATATATCTGATCACCCACACATGTGATATAATAGAGTAAAACCTTTAGAACATTAAAATTAATAATTAAATAAATATATTATATAATCAATTAAAAAATTATCAAACTGAAATTACTTCATAAATTAAATTTTCAAATAATAAACAACTTAGCTAACATATTAATATTCTTATCTTACAGCGGTCTACGAAAACCATCAAGCATTTTTTTTGTTTCACCTTCTCTTCTTTAGACATTGATTTAGTCCACTTTTCACTCCCTTCACAAGCCACCTTGGATTTTGAAGCCTTTTGTGTCTCCAACATCATCTCCAACAAAATGAAATAGCTATCATATCTAGTCTCAACTAGCTTGAGGAGTTTTTTCTTTGAAAAAAGACCTAAATAATGCAAGCGATGTGTGGTGGTTACATAAAATCATTGATACATCTGTAGTTTTAGCCACCAATATTGTTATCCAGTCTGTTTTCTTAATGTCTTTCAAAGCATGAACACAACAGTGTAACCAAAAATTATGTTGTAAGTGCTTTCAACCATCAAATCAGTCAACTTACAAATATGCGATGAATTAGACACCAATTGCACAACATTAGAATACCAACATCTATTTTAGCCTGCTTGAAAATCTGAAGATAGATTGCATCTTTGTGCTCCCTAGAATATTTAATAGCTTAAAGAAACTAGGAGCCAACTAGACATGTAACAATAATATTAATGAGTGGCTGATGTCAAATATCAGTTGATCCAGTCATAACAATGAAACAATTTGTCTTAATCCAAGTTTGTCTCATTCCTCCATTGACATGCTCACTTTTGAATATTCTTTGTTAAGGAGGGACACACACAATCTATGATCTGTATGGGGCATAAGATGGATCAATTGTGTTTTTTTTGCTAGATTGACATGAAAATAAATTTGCAAAGTGAAGCATAGTATTAATAATATTAGTGCCTTCCATTGACTGGCTGATGCATCTCCACTCATGAGATTTTATGTTGACCACTGCTTTTAGAAAGAGTATACTTAAAGTATTAAAATCTACTGTGCTTATGATTAAGTCGGATTCTCTATAATAATTCGATTATGTTTAAAGTTAAACTGTGATATCCTTTCGTTTGCAATTAAGGCCATTCATAACTCTATTTACAAGATTGACAATGACAGGAGTTTGTTGTCGAGAAGCTCAACAGGTCATCTGACAGAGCTCTTCTGAGGCCTTGTTGAAGGTTCACAGAGCTTGCTTTATTTTTTAAAGCTAATCCTAAGACTCTAGTGTAATCAAGTAACCTTCTGTTCTCACGTGAATCATAAGTGTGGCTCTTGTCTGCCACCATCACACTTAAGGTAAAGAGGGAGTGAGGATTAATTTTTCTACATACATGTGTATATACTTTTCTCATTGTTTTGCTCATTAGTAAGATTAAGGTCTTCGTTTGTGGTCTCAAAGGGACAAACAATGAAGAAGTTTGCAGGGAGTGACTACATTTGGTCTTTTAATGTCAATCTCTTTGGTCTTGGTGTAGTTTGCATTTCACCTTTTCAGGTGTCCAATGTGGTTCATTACATTGTGTTAATTTTTTATTTTCTTGCTGTTTCTAATATAACATTGTCTTTCATTGATAAAATTAAACAAGCAATTTAGCATGTCAGAACCAATTTCCAGCTCAAGAGAACATGGTATGGTTTATACACTAGAAAATGTGAGGTAGGCTAAGTTGGCACAATAACCAGAATAGATTTAATCAAAACAATAAACTATAGATAGAGTCGAAACATTGCATTGCATCATAATAACTAAAATTTCAATTTGCCTCAGAGTTGTGAAATCTCACTCCTATTATTAAATCACCGGCAACATAAAAAATCAAAGTTACCGGTTCGAATCCGGATCCGGATGTGGGTACAAGAACCCAGTACGTGGATACATGAATTTTCTTTTGGGGGGATTTGGATGCGTTTGGATATATATATATATATATA
>MU226778.1:1421660-1469160 GCA_018584345.1 Thuja plicata | reverse complement strand
TATGTATGTATGTATGTATATTATAAATTTATATATATACAAAAAAATTAAAGAAATATACAGAGTTAAATCATTTGAAAGTATGATACTTCATCATTGATCAATGCCAAATGCCAAAGATAAATATTAAATGTCAATTGATAGTTCATAAATATTCAAATAAGCCATATCATATATGTCTATGTTCACGATTCCAAAGAAAATCAGAAAATCATTACAATTACAAAATGTAGTTCATGATTCATCAATCATTAAAAGGATAATAAAAAAATCATCTATTGGATTTTCATCTTCAACTGCTGCAAGTTCAAGATCATTTGAACCCAAAGCAATTCAACTTGCACTAGGTGCACCATGTGTAGGGATATCATCATCATCATCATCCTAAGCTGTAGTGAGTATAGTAAGATCCTCAATGGTTGCATCCAAGTTGGCACACTTAGGGGTTACATCCCAAAGCTTCGCTGCCCCATCTTTGTAGTGTTCCTCCTTACGTGACAGAAGAGGCAAGTTGGAAATGAATACAAACCAAGTCTTTAGCTTTTTTTGAACCCAACCAATTACGCTTCACTAAGTGGATAAAAGAGTATGTACTCCAATTCCGTTTTGCGGCATAAGAACTTGCTGTTAATGTTTTACCAGGAATTGAAATTAGTAGCAAAACATGACAGAATAAAGAACAATAAGACACTAATATTTTTCCTGGGAAAACCCTCCAACTTGAGGAGAAAAACCCAACCACACAAGAAATGATGCTTTATTGATAAAATAATAGAGATCTTTGTACAATGCTTCAAACTGAACTAGCAAAATATCTACTACACATAGAACCAACAATATAATGCATGACTAACACCTCACCAATGCACAAGACAAAGAAATATATAGAAGACTTGACTCTTCATCTTTGAAACTGAAGACTCTTTATATTCCAAGCACAAGTCTCTTCATTTCAAATGGATGTCTCTTCACATCTCCATGCAAGTCTTTTCAATTTCCAAATGCAAGACCCTTCACATTTCTTGGACAAGTGATTCGCCTTCAGGAGAAAGATAGCTCCCGACGCTATATAACATCAACACTCCCTCTTAGCGAGGCAGGTATCTTTCTGATTCTCATGTCATGGATTCTCTCAACATGACCCTCACAATGGCTACACCCATTGTGAGAAAACCAAAAACTTTATCACGGATTCTCAATGTGATATCATCATCTCACATGAGGTTCACCATGGCTACTCCCAGAGGGTGGAACAAGGGCTTTCACCTCAAACTTCTTTTGCAAAGAAGAACTCATTAACAAGGGATTGCACCTCGAACTTCTCCCTTATGGAGAAGAACTCATTAACAAGGGATTGCACTTCGAACTTCTCCCTCACTGAGAATAACTTATTAACATGTATAAGATTACTGAAGCTGAGACTCTCTCTCAGCAAGAGCAACAAAATCTCACAACTTTGATAATTACAATAAAATACATTTGGCTCTAATGCTTTGACCAAACAATGAGCTTTTCCAGTCACATTGCTTCACGAGCTTGCAGATCCTCTGCAAAGAACTTGACACTCTTCTTCTGCAACACAAGCTCCCTTTGAATCTTCAAACACTTGAATCAACCTTCTAACATATTAAAGTTCAGGACTGTCCTCCTCGACGTCATCCCAAATCATCCTCTACTTTGGAGCTACCAATTTCAAATTCAGATTGATTGTGCAAATCTGATCTCTGCAGCTGAAGAGTCTCCCTCTGAATATCATTTCTTTCTCTTCAAAGAAACAAATCACAATGACAAACTGTAGAAGTTCTTCCTCTTAAATGATGTTATGTGACACCAATACAGTCTCATGACTGCAAGAAGTGCCCCTCATGTTCATTTCTACAGCCTGCATGATTTTGCATGTAATCTCTCATCATCCCGTTGCTTCTCGATCCATCTTGGAAGCATTTTTAGAGAGATTAGTAGAAGTTTATAGAATCAAACTATCCATAAGAAATATACCGTTCAATGCTAAAAACATGCACTATTCACTATTCCCAATGTTAATGCATGAATTAACTATATAAAATTCATGATCAATATTCAAAGGTACAATCATAAAATACTTATTTCTTCATTGTTCAATCTTCCTCACCATAGGTCAACAAATTTTCCAGCAGTAATATCTTGCATAGTACTTAAGGACTTGTCAACATCATTTGTCTATGAAGCGTTGAATACATTCATACAACCATACATAGGAAGCCAATTTCACTCATCAAGAATGCAAGTCAGTAGAAGACATGAAGAACAACAATCACAAAATTTCTTATTGCTGCCCACTTCAGAGTTGCATACAAATCCTTCACTCCTTGAAACACAAACGCCCAGCTCCAATGATAGTCATCATCCATACTCCTCTGAAAAACTTACAGATAATAGTGATCTTTCTAACCCTTCTTGTGAGAGAGTCAAGGCTCTCCAAGCTCTAATACCATGTTAATATTTTACCAGAAATTGAAATAAGTAGCAAAACATTATAGAATAAAGAACAATAAGACACTAATATTTATCCTGGGAAAACCCTCCAACTTGAGGGGAAAAACCAAGCCACACAAGAAATGATGCTTATTGATAAAATAATAGAGATCTGTGTACAATGCTTCAAACTGAACCAACAAAATATCTACTACACATAGAACCAACAATATAATGCGTGACTAACACCTCACCAATGCACAAGACAAAGAAATATATAGAAGACTTGGCTCTTCATCTTCGAAATTGAAGACTCTTTATATTCCAAGCACAAGTCTCTTCATTGCAAATGGATGTCTCTTCACATCTCCATGCAAGTCTTTTCAATTTCCAAATGCAAGACCCTTCACATTTCTTGGACAAGCGATTCGCCTTCAGGAGAAATATAACTCCGACGCTATATAACATCAACACTTGCAACTTGGATAATTTTCACAAAATTTAAAATAAAAATGCAAAGAAAATCAGAGAATCTTAAGTGTGAAAAAAACAAAAAAAAACTTGTGAGAGGATCTTGATTGCAAGAGGTTGGAGGTACCCAAATTTTTGAGCATGGACGTACCACCATGTGATAACTTCCATGTTGCATTGGTCATGAATAGCTGTTGGAGTGTGAAGTGAGGCAAACATGCCAAATTCTTTCTTAACTTCTTTCTCCACTTCATTTTGGAAGAGTCTAGTAAATGTCTGTTTGTACCCATTTGCAACTTCTTCATCTATATATGGTGTTAATCTCCCTGGCATAGAAAGTACCTCAGAGATAGGGCATATGCAAGGAGGTGCAATGGGGTGGTCATCTTTTCCCAACGATGATGAATGATTGATTCCACCTTATTGCATAAGATTTCACATTCTACGGGGTCATCCTCATGTTTTTGTATTGCTAATTTCACTTTCTCTACCATTATATCCATGCCATCATAGACATCCCCAAACATATCAGCAAATCGGAGCATAGTTGTGATAGGCTTGGTGAATTCCATTACGCATTCTACACAAGTCCACCAATTGTCATCCAAGACCAATGACTTGACCTTTTGGGCCCTCTTTGAATGTGAAGCCTTCCATACACCCCGTTGGTTGCAAATAACCATTTGACCCAATGCCTCTTGCACCTTTAAAGGTCATCTCATAACAATAGGATGAGATGCAAATTGGGTCTCAACAACCTAAGTAATTTAATAACAATATCAATATGTAAATAACGCATTAAGAAAATAATAAATATGCAAATTTATATACAAATTGATAAATGAACATGACATATGAAATTAAATAAATAAAGTAAACTTAATATCTACCTTCTACAATTCCAATCTCGAGAAAGATTTGAATATTGATTGTGACATTTGGTGGTTCGGCACAAACATCTAGATCTCCTTGCCCAATTCATATATTTTTTTCACCCACTCTATTTGAGTGCCAATTTGTTGCATCACCAAGTTGAGGGAGTGCACGATGCATGGTGTCCAAAAAATGTGCTCATCTCTTGCCTCAATCAAAGCACCTGCACCTCTACAATTTTTTGCATTGTCCGTGATTACTTGGACCATATTCTCATTACCCACCATCTCTATGGGCTCAACGAGAATTTTGGACATGAACTGTGCATCTTTCACTTCCCCTTCACAATTAATTGCCTTAAAAAACATTGTCCCTTTGGGGTACACTGCAATAATATTAATCAATGGACGGTTTTTGTCATCTTTCCATCCATCAGAAACAATAGAAACACTTGAATCAATCCAAGAATCTCTAATTGGTTGAAGGTAGGTCTCTATAGCATTCCTCTCTCTTTGCAACAAGGTGATACACACCTTTTCAAACCCAAGACTTGTGAAACCGTCAGGTGCACTATTGATTGGTGACACCATTTCCTGCCAATATGGTGATCTCACCAAGTTGAAAGGAAGACCACTAGCATGAGGCAACATGCAATTTTTTGTTCAACAATGTCTCTTGCCTCCATTTTAAATGCCTTGTCCAATGGACCTCTTTTGCGGGTGGTAATTTGTACTTATCTTCATCTTCCGGTATATGCAAGAAGGGATGTTTGGAGGCTGCAACTGTATCAGTGGGTAAATTCATTATTATTTTTTCTTTCCGGCTCCACCAATATAAGTAATTTGTTTTGATCTTAGAACCAATTTATCAGCCTCTTCTTGTTTTTATACAAATCCTGCTATTTGTGTGGGAGACAACCCCTTCTTATCTGGGCCTTTACACATTCCCTTCCTTTTACCAGTAAGGCCCATAAAAGTGAAGTTTCACTCAAGAATATGAGCTATTTTTGGTAAATTGCAGTAATTACACCTCCAAACATATCCCCCACCTTCTGGAACTTGTGAAATTCTTGTGGTATGTCTCCATAGAGGAGATCCTATATCAGTTCTGAATTTATCATTTCCTTCTCCACCCACTTTCACTACTAGCCATTCTTGCAATCTGTATTTTTGCTATTATAAAAAATTATATAAATTTAAATTAGAAAAAAACTAAGAAATACAAGCATACAAGTGCAAAATAAAGATACAAAAATATTATAACAAAGAGCTAAACTTGTTGCTTTATTTCGTAAAAAAAATATTGGAAAAAAGCTTGAAAAACTTCATCACAAATAATCACCTTCCCTTTGAAGTGCCAAAATGGAGACCAAATGAGAAGAGAGAAAAACAGCAAACAAAATGATATGTTTTAACAATGAATGGCCTCATAAATGGCTGGTTTAGGGTTTTGTGGAAAAAAATAATTAAAAAGTATTTTAAAATGCTTTTGATTTAATTCAAAAAGCATCCTGCGTTAAAGTATTTTAAAATGCTTTTGCTTTAATTCAAAAAGCATCCTGCATCCGGATGCCTCCCCCCCCCCCCAGTTCCAAACGCATCCATCCACATTCGGATGCACAGGCAGGGGGTGCGAATATGGTATCTTAGTAAAAAAAATTAGTCACGCCAATCATTGGGGGCGTACTCTGTTGTCTAAAATACTAAAAACTGATTGAGCCTATCTAACAGATACAAATTTAAAACCATTATGATGTGGAGGAATGGGAGGCACAACTGCACTGTCATTTGCCTGATTTTATACTGTGGGCTTTTCTTGCTCGCCATTAGTAGATTTGTGAAAAGCCTTAACTGTAAATTACTCATAGACTCGTCATCTTGAGAGCCACAACTGATAATATCATAGAAAAATGAAAATCGGAACAGGAACTGTCAAACATTCTTTCGTCTCAATTCTCAAACGTATTGGCATCCTGCATGTATATATACAAAATTTCAAATTCTTCCACTCCTTTCTTACAGACATTGCCATTGTTTGTAAAGTTCCTATCTGGTTATAAACGCTGTTTGTCTGCAATGTTTTGTGTATTTGGAGAATTCTTGTTTGAGGTCACGAATAGTATGACTGCGAATGGTTTGTGTTTCTATTCTCAATATGTAATACCGAGTAAACTAACCAAGAAACAACATGTAATGCCACTGCTGGACTGTATTGCTTTAGGAACTTCAATTAAAGACTTGTTTACAGACTTGAGCATCATACAATCATGACTATAAAATAACCAGAGTAGCGACAGACTATTCAATACTAAATACAACTTCCTTTTCAGATTGATTACAAAGGCAAATGGATAGGGGGGGAGAGTTGAAATTGGATTTGCACCTGATTTTATGTATTGCCGTCTTACACCCTGACTGATTCCGCAATGCCTGGGGACTCAGATTTCCCCACACTAACTGCCTGTAACTTCTGTGCGACTGGGTGGTCTGTTATGAAAGTTCTAGTCTGTGACGCTGGGTGTCGAATCAACTTCTGGTGGAGAATACTCTGCAGTAGCTGGTGTAGATGTTCCCAGCCTGTCCGTCCTCCAAAGGACTGTTATGCGGGTGCCGTAAGTTTGTTACCTGCTGTTGCCGTGCGGGCACTTTATGTCTTTGCCCGTGTTCACTGCTGTTGGACTTTCCTGTCACCACCCGCCTATGGTGTTACGGGATTTTCCCTGTGATGGTCGGTGTATTTCATTTCACGGGTTTGATGGTGCTGTGGCCTATGAACCAATACTCGCGTGAGGTGCTGCTCAGACTCTCTGTTGCTGCCCGCACACCCTTCCAATCTTACACGTTCCCTGCCAAGCTGATACCAGTCTACAGCGTGGGATCTACTCCTCTGCGGATTCAGATATTGACGCACTCCTCTTTGCAGAAGCTGTGCGTGGGAAAGGCTCTTGTCTACGGTGAGGTGACGCTGAAACACTTGCTATCGAATGAGCCACCACCTGTCGCTGGGGTCTGTTCAAAGAGCTGACTGTGCTTGTTTGGCAATGTACCCAGCTCGCGGGAGTAGATACTGGTTTCCTGCGGTAGTGACTCCAGATGCTATGCGTGGGAACACTCCATTCATTCCCAGTTTTAATTCTCAGACCAGAATGCGTGAGTTACACTATTTTTCCTTATGTTTTGCCTGCTAACAATATCTGATGTTCTAACAGAACTTGATAGATGAAGTTCAAAATCTGGAATAATACTTGTTTACCATGCTACGCCTGAATCCCAATTTTGTTAAATAACACATTAAACTCTTATGTGAAACCTGGGGTGATTTCACCAATTTTGAGAAGGACTGGGGCTACGTCCAGTTTCTCACTTCTTCCCAAGGGGCTACGTCCTCAGAAATACTCAGTCACATTAAAGCAACCAGTTATAAAAGCTTTTTATATTTTTCCCATTGTACTTTCCCAAGGAAGATTGCCTTCCTTTTATCACTTCGAAAAGAGAGCCATAACATCCGAGTAGGCAATGTGGGATTAAAAGGCACTTTCGTCTTTTAGTCACTTAAGTCACTTTATAAAATAAAGTAACTTAAAATTATAATATTAAAGTGACTTATAATAATACTTTATAAAATAAAGTATCCCAACCATATAGTCTGACTCCGATATAAAATAAATGTCCACGTAGCACTTGTGACTGACTGGCATCCTCTGAAAAGTGGCCATTAGACTATCCGGATGGCGAGATAGGCTAATCAGGCATAAAATTGCATTACTGCAGAGAAGGGGACATTACATTGTTATTTGAGGAGACAATATAAGTGCTGATCTGGTTTTGCTGTTTCACAGGGAGTCTTGAGTTCCTCTATCTCCTTGCAAGCTTTATCAGTATCCATCCTGAGAACAAAATATAGCCTGATCCAACAGAAAGCTGGGCAACACCATCAATATCTAACTTAAGCAGGCGATGAACAACATTTGAAACAGGAGTAGGGGGGTGAGCAAAGAGTTTACATTCAATAGTTTTACTTTCATCATGTAGGGATCTGATCTCTTCCTTAATAGATCTCTTTGGATGGTAGGATGGTCCAAAGGTTGGCAGTTATATACGATTTCTCAAATTTGTTGACAACACTCGCATCATTATAGATGGAGAATTAACAAGTGGAGCAGTAGAGCAAGTGAAATTTTCAAGCAATTAAGGATCTCAACATCCTTTAGGAATTGATTAGGTTATAATAATTTTGGCACTATGTTTGGCCATGTGAATTCAAAGAAACTTACACCTAAGAAATTTATGCTCAACCAGGCAAGAAATCAAACCAAAAAACGTACCACCTTCCTGGATGTGAAATTGAGCTGGACCAAGGGAAGCAAGAGAAATACTCACTTCTATTGGAATATCTGATGCAGAGTAAAAGTTAGAATCCTCATTTGGTTGCATATTCACAGACGAAAAAAAGGCCTCATTGCCAATAAAAATGTCTGAGAGACAACTCATTAACATCTCTTTATCAGCAACACAGGAAGAGGACAAAAAGACATCATAATGACCTCCCTCATAGTGACATTCTCTTGAAATATAAGAGGACAAGTTTTCTAAGCGATGAATTACCTTCTTAATGCAGGATCCAGTGCACATAGACAAACAGTTAATGAAGGGTAAAAAGAGAGCGTAATCGGGATGGTAAGACATTTCAAACTGGCTTGACATCACCTATCATCTACAGAAATGCTTAATGCATATAAGATGTTTTTTTTTGGTGGGATCAAAATCTCCTTTTCAAGCACCCCCTATGGCATCAGTAACTAGACCACAGTTCTTTAAGTACACTATATTGATTAAGAATTTTATGAAGTTCCACTTCAGTGGATGAAAGAGCCTCTATCAGTGACATTAATAGTATCTTGCCCCTAGGATGGGTGGTTTTAGCATTCTTTTTTCCTCTCTTCGTCTATTATTGTGTACAGGCATCCTCTAAGCTTGGATGAGGATTTTGCTTGAGGTTCCCAATTATATTTTAGAGGATGTGCATGGTGAGCTAATCAGCTGCTCTGTTGTTATCTAGTGGGGCATATTCCGCCATACTAGTGTTGTGGCCAGGCATCAAAATTTCCAATGGCTCATATAAGGAAAATAGTTCAAGCTGATAGCAAGGACTTTGGAATAGGCATCCACACAAATCCGAGCAATAGTCAAACCAAGCCATATTGCCAGTGCCTTACCATGTGGTCTTGTCCAAGGCCACTAGTTGTGCTAAGTGGAAGGTCTGGGCTTTCCACTTCAAGCTCTATCTATATTTAATGCGATCCAATTCGTAGTTTGCAGACTCGGGCTCGGAGAGTACTCGGCAAGCTCAATGCATTCAACTCCGTAAAAACTCAGCAAATGCTCAACAAAAACTCGACAATTTAGAAAGTACTAACTTAAAATCTCTTAAAGAAACATTATTTTTGTAAAAATCAATGACAATATATTAAATTAAAAACTGACATCTTAACAGCGGAAATAAATGGTTTTATAGCCAAAAAAACATTTGGAAAATGAGTTTTAACCAGCGTTTTACCCATGCTGGCATTGTTACCCACATTCTTTTATTGTCTATAAAAATTTGAGAGTTAAACTCGTAAAAAATCGCTCAACAGAAAAAATAGAGTACTCGGTAACCCAGAGAGTACTTGTAGAGTTTGCAAACTATGATCCAGTTTACTGGTGGTAGGTCCCATGATTGTGGATGGGTATCCATGTTAGCAACCCTGTCATTGTTGCAGAAATAGAAATGCTGTTAGGATATTTGGCTGTCCCCGAGATGGCTGGGGATGTTTGAAATGTCCCTTGACTGCCCGTGGGATGGCCAGACATTCCTGACAGCAAGGCAAGTTTTTATAATGTTTTATCCCTTGACAGCCCCAGGGATGGGCAGAAATTCCCGACAGCAAGGCAAGTTTTTTATAATGTTTTAAGTTTTAAAAAATAAATCATTCATGATTTTATAGGACTGTTAAGCATATCATGACATCATAATAACAGCAGCAATCTATATACCATGACAGCAGTATAAGAGCAATAAAATTAATCGTGACAGTTGTAGAAGAGCAATAAAATTATCATGACCAAAGCAACAGTATTATATATATCATGATTCAGATTCATAACTAATGATATATTATATGTAGGTCTATAACAGTTAACACTAAGAGAAATAATTTGAATTTCTGATTCCATTGTTTTAATTTAAACTCAAAGTCTCAAACTCCAAAATGTTTGATATGGTATTAGAGTCCGTTATTATTGTCAGTCACAAAAGGGATCAAAAGTGCCTCGTGTTGAAGTTTTGAGTAGCGGTGAGAGAGCTTATCCACCTGTTATGATTGCCGTTAGTAGTCTGAGATTCATCTACCTTGCTGGACTGTATAATCTAAATCTGAGTTATTATTTGCTTGCTTCCGTTGATTGTGAGCTGCTCTGTGTTTCATTCTATTCAAGACTCTGTATTTTTCTCACGTCGTGGTTGTTTGAAACATCATTGAAAGAGCTTTGAATTCTTTAAATCTGGAGAACATTTCTCAGATTCTTTTTACTTAAGAAAATATATCCAACACTTACGAGAAAAGTCATCAATAAATGTAACATAATACCAATAACCACAAAGAGAAGCAGCAGACATGCGACCACATAAATCAGAATGAATTAACTCTAGGACTTCCTTAGCTATACTTTCACTACTATGAAAAGTACTTTTAATATTCTTACCTAGAGCACATCCCTTGCATACACTTTCATGATTTTGATTCATCTTTGGAATACCATCAACAACCTTCTCCATGGAAGACAAAGTTCTGAAATTTAAGTGACTCAATCGCTTATGCCACAACTCACTAGAGTTTGAAGAATCATGAGCTAATGCAAGAATAGGATGAGCTGAAAGTTTGTAGAGGCTATCATGGCGAACACCATTAACACGAGCTGATTGAAAATTTGAATTCTTCTTCCAAGCAAGGACTTTTCCATCAGCAAAGGTAACATGATAACCTTTGTCGTCTAATGCTGAAATATAAATCAGGTTTCTTTTAATACCAGGAACAAAGAGAACATCACTTAGATGAAGAGATACACCTGAATCCAATTGAAAGGATGAAGAACCAACACCCTTCGCTGAATAACAAGCATCATCACCAATAATAACTTGAAGATGAGAATCTTTTTCCTTCAAGTTGAAGAGATGCTCACGATAACCAGTAATGTGGCGAGATGCTCCGCTATCAATAAGCCATGTATCAGTATTTGTAAGGACATTACTGGAAAGTGCAGAGATAAACAAGAACCCTTCAGAATTATCGCTAGACTCCTTTTGAGGAGAAGAATTCTCAACATTAGCAGTAGCTACTTGGGGCTTTGGCCTTGAAGTACAATCACGAGCAAGATGACCAAACTTATCATATCTAAAACATTGGATCCTAGAAAGATACTTCTGCTTTTTCTTAGCATCGGGAGCAAAATCATAATTCTTCGCTTTATACCTTTTGAAATTACCTCTTCTATCCTTGCCTTTGAAAGTATGGGCAGCAAGAACATGATCATCTTCATGATGATTTTTGTGACCATTGCTTCTAGCCTGTAACCTGCATTCTTCTTGAATGCAATCAGCCCTCAATCTGTCAAATTCAGGAAGACCATCTCTTCAACTAACACCTTGAATGAATGATTCCCAAGAATGGGGAAGACCATTCATAGCAAGCATTACCAAGTCTTTATCAGCAAATGATTCACCAATAGCACTTAGTTGATCTTTTAATTTAGTAATCTTCATAAAATCTGAAACTATTGATTCTCCTCTAGCCATATTAACATTAAGGAGTTGACAACGAAGGGCTAGAGCTCTACTGGTGTTGTTAAATTCATACAGGTCCTTCAATGTCTGAAACATATCTTTAGCTGAATTCAACTTAGAGATAATAGGAACAAGATGATGTTTAACTAAATCAATCAAAATCTTCTTGGCCATGATTTTGTTTTTTTTCCATGTAGCTTTCTCAGCTTCTACAGAAGGTTCTGGAACATCTGAATTTACAAAGTCAAGATGATCATTTTCTTGAAGCGTAATCAAAATTCTAAATTTCCATGAAGAAAAATTTGATGAACCATCCAATCTATCTTCCACTTTCAGACCATTCGCCATTTTTGCTAGCTGAATCAAAATCACAGAAAACAGCAATAGAAATAATTTCTGATACAAAATGAGTACTCAGAGATTATTTTTGATTTCTTTACGAGACTGAGATAATCACCATTGATCATAGCACAAAACACAATACACACACACACGCATATATATATATCAGCTATCTAAAATACTCAGAATCAATGCTAACCACACGATACACACACTAGAATGAAAGCAATATGCTGTAATATGTTTTTCGAATTGAAGAAGAACAAAATGTATCAAAGATCGCAATAAAAAAACAACTTCAGAATGTTCGTCTTCCATAAACAAGAATTCACCAAAGGAATACGAACTGAATAGTCTTTAACCGACTTCCAAGAAGTCTTTCCCATACTCACGCGGAAGTCTCATGGTCTTCTACGAAGAGGAATATGAAACAAGAAGTCACAATATAAACTGCCACGCAAGAGGAGACATACGGATTATAATTAACTCCAAATGCAACTCGAGAGACCATAAGGGATGATATGAATATAAGACGATATTCAACAACAACAAACACTTCAAACTTCATAATGGCAACCATTAAAGGCGTAACCCAGCAATGATGAAATCAATATGACAACTCTTGAAGTGAAGAATCAACACAGGTAAAAATCGGCTCTCTCGCAGCTACTTACATTAACATTTGTGTGGCAGAGGGAGAATGCCAAGTCCTTTGCAGAGGATTAACAAGGAGAGGATGTCTCGGCTGATCTATTATGTGGTTTAATGAGTTTTTCTCCATGAGGGAGAAGTTCGAGGTGCAATCCCTTGTTAATGAGTTCTTCTCTGCGAGAGAAGTTCGAGGTGAAATCGCTTGTTAATGCATTCTTCTCTGCGAGAGAAGTTTGAGGTGAAAGCCCTTGTTCCACCCTCTGGGAGTAGCTATGGTGGATCCACTCTCTGGGAGTAGCCATGGTGGATGTCATGTGAGAGAATCCATGACTTAGTTTTCTGTTCTTTCACCCTTTGGGAGTAGCCATGGTGAATGTCATGCTGAGATGACAATATTATGTTGAGAAAATCTGTGATGAGATTTTATTATTGACATTTTTTTTTGGTTGCAGCTCTTTGTACTTGTCATGTGATGACACATGAATAATCTCTCTCTTATTAAGAGGGAGTGTTGAAGTTTTGAGTAGCAGCGAGAGAGCTTATCTACCTATTATGATTGTCGTGAGTTGTCTGAGATTCATCTACCTTGCTGGACTGTATAATCTAAATCTGAGTTATTATTTGCTTTCTCCTGTTGATCGTGAGCTGCTCTGTGTTTCATTCCATTCAAGCCTCTGTAATTTTCTCATGTCGTGGTTGTTTGAAACATCATTGGAGTTTGTATTTCTGCTGTTTTGTACTTCATCAGAACTTCCTCCAGTCAGCTATATTATGGTCTTTAATGAGCTCGATCAGTTTGTTTCTTACCCTCCGTGTGTTATGTCGATCAAGAGCAACATGGCTTGAGAAGGCGTCTTTGTATTCTCCATTCTCTCATTTATGATGATGGTTATTATATTAACGATTATATGTTTGGCTCTCTTCGTATTAAGTCTTCAGCATCCTGATGGGGCTGTCTTATATATTTCAACGGGAAAGATTTCCTTAATATTTTATTTGCATCCTTATCATTGCCGAGTTGCTCGACATGGCACTGAAGAGATGGTGATGTGTCCCTCTTTGTGTAATCTGACGTGGTTCCTTATGGATGTCCTCCGCTGTCATTTACAGTTCGCATTGATGTCGTCTTGTTGTATGATAACCGCCGTGCCTCTTCGTAAGCCAACTTGGAGACTCTTTGTATTCCTAGCATTTTGAGTCAAGTGCGGAGGAAATAGTTACGTTCGATATAATTTGACATTTGAGCCATGGTTGGGAAAAATTATCTGGATCGGCATTTTGAGAATTCTGTGTTCGCAGTTTTATATTTTTGACCTGTAGGATTAATCTCTGTTTTTGTTCTGTTTTAAGAACATTTTGATTATTGTTTATATTTGATCTGTATAAGATCAATATCAGAAGTTTTGCTGTTGCATTTTTGTATCTGAGAGATACATATAGTTTCCTTCATGATTAGTATGTTCTCATGAATTAAATGCTTATTGATTGATTGATTAGAGAGTTCAATCATAAGCAAGATGTTTATTGTAGTTGTTTGAAGAACTCAATAAAGGATATATTTTGGGTGTGGCTGGGTTTTTCCCTTGAGTAGGAGGGTTTTCCCAGGGTAAATCTGTGTCTTGTTTTCTTATGCTTTGATGTTAAAGGTTCTGATTATTCCATTTATAATATTCTGGTTCAAAACATTAACACCTCAGCTGTTGTCAGGTACAGCGTGGTATTCTGTGAGGAAGTAGAGATAAACAATTTTAACAGAATCATGTTATATTGCTGCTATTTTATTTTTGTCCATTAATTTGTAGAGTTTGAGTCTATCTCTCTCCCACCTCCTCCCCACTATACGTATATATAGCCCATCACCCAAAAATGGCCCTTGGACTGCTGTACCTCAAATGTGTCCCCTACCTTTCTGCCATTACCAACCTTTTTCTCGTACCTGAAATGTTGTGGAGCAGAGTGTAAGTAAAAACACCAAGAGACAACTGGTAGACTTGGTGAGTTGCTGTGTTTCATATACTATGTTTACAGTATTATTTGTCTACGATAATCATGAATGTGTTGATTATCTTCCAAAAGTATGTAGATTGAACCACATGATGACAGAATGTATCAGGCAATGAAAATAACTGAGTAACTCCAGCTCAACTACATACTGGCAATAAAATTGTTGTAATTGTCATAAAATACTAAATGTATTGACTATGTATGGGTTTGTGTCTTGAAAAAAGAACCGTGAGGTAAAGTATCCTTCATTTTGTAATTGGGCCATCCAAAACTAAGGCAATCATGCAGTGACCTTTGTAGCTGGTGGAGAAGTTGGTCTAATGCATTTTAGAAGTTATGAGCCTGCAAAAGCAATACTGTGATGTTAAATGTTCAAGTGAAATTATGTGTTAAGAAGGGGAACTCATCACTTCATGTAGAAAAAGGAGATGACAATTGGTCATCTGATAATGCTTTGATAAACTAAGCAGAGGAACTCTTCACTTAATATGGAAAAAGGAGATGACGATTGATCATCTGATAATGCTTTGATAAGGTAAGTTATCTTCATAGTTTTGACAATGATCTATATAAAGCAAGCTATTTATTCAGTATAAAATTATGAAGAAAATATTGATTAGCCCCAGATGATTTCATGTTTACTCATGGCTCAGTAAACTGAATATTTATGAATGGTTATCTTCATAGTTTTGGCAACGGTATGCATAATGCAAGTTATCTATTCAGTGTGGAACTATGAAGAAAAATTTACATAGCCTTGGATGATTTCATGTCTGCTCATGTTCAATAAATTGAGTTCCTAGTACTAGCTGGTATCATTAACATAAGTATTGAGTAACTGAATTTTTCTTAATTAGAACCTAAACAGTCTTGCAACACAAATGTTCATAAAACCCTTCTTTTAGACTGGGCTACTGTATCGGCAAATTTAAGCATGATCAAGGTAAAAATGAAATTGACATGGGGATTTCTGATGTAATCATGAACCGATTTTCTATGTGTATGATACCATCTTGTAATGAATGATACCTTTGCTCATTGTTGTTAAGTTCAAAATATACTTCCCCTTCTCTTTATAAATGGGGGACCGGACCAAAAGTGAAAAGTAAAAAATCTAAATTGCATGTATAGTAAATGGTTACTAAATAATATTATAACACAGTTGTTAATACAAAACCAAGTTGTTAAGCATGTCCACAAGTTACAGATATATCATATAACTTGTTGATTTGAAAAAGTAATACTTACTGTATTCTTCATCAAAATTTAATGTATACAATGCTTTAATGCTTTATATCTAGTCTTTAACGATGGAACTTTTATTTAAATATTTGAAGTTAAGTTTCAAATATGTTCTTAAAAGCTTATTTGGATTGGCTGTTTACTGCTCTGATGGTTTGCTGTATTTTAACAGCGTGCAGGGGTAAGATTCCCCCAGAGAGCAGAAAGTTCTGCCCCAATCTTCACTCCTCCACAAACCCAACCAATTGCACGATATCCTCAGTCATATGATTCATCAGATTCCAGGGTTGAGGCAGTTCAATCAACCACAAATTCTGACCTTCCACCCTTGAGGTACATGTACTGTAATTATAATATAATTTGTATTTGTATAGTCATTCAGATGCAACTAATCAACTAAAATATAGTCATACAGATCCAAATTATTTCTCTTTTACCCTAGATTTTGATTCGTATAATCTTATTAATGGATTCATAAGTAGCAAATTTTATTTGTAAATCTTACATATATACAATAAATTTGATACCTATTATACTCCACGGGACATTTCAATCTATGTTTTCTATTTGCTTTTCATTTTTTTTGAATTTCTCTTCAACCGGAAGTTGAACGTAAACTTTACTAGTCAATCTATTTCTTCCTATTCAACTTCCAAGACTTGCTTTTTGTGGTCCATATCATCCAAATGTCGTTGTATGTGTATTTTTAATTGTGTTAGGTGTGTTGAAAATATTGCTTGTTTATGTTAGATTATTTCTAAATGTTATACTGTTTTGTTTGTTGGGTAGTTGATAAGTTAGGTTGTTCAACTTCACAAAAACCATATATTTATTACCCCATAATATTATTTATATTAGTGTTTTTTTTTTCATAATGGTGTATTTCTCCTGTTTTTCTTTGTTCCTAGCTCTTATAAGTGGTTTCAGAACTGTGAAAAATGGAAGGAGTGTGATAATACTTGAAGGTAACGATGATAGTTGAAAAATTGTCTGTGCTTACTTCTTCCCATGTAAACCTCTGTTATTTAAGATTGCAAACAGTTACTCAATATTTCTTTCGTGTCCCTTACCAATGAAAAAGAGGAACCTTGCAATCTAGACGTATAAACTTTTCACATTTTTTGTGTTTCCTGTATATCACATGAGCCAATGCATTGATGCTTATCTTTTAGGTTAAGGTATTTTTTACAAAGTCTTTTTTAAAGATTGATGTTTTATTGCAAACATGATTTGCAAAATATGAGGGTTTTTTTGTGGTTACGACAATGAATTTGTAGATGCAGATATGAATTCTTTTCCGTGCATTATTTTTGTTCCTTTATGACTTCTAATGAATCAATGATGTAGTGAGTGTGGATGCTGTCCTGTGACATTCTGGGAGCAAATTTTTTACAGCTCAGTGCACAGACAAAGGTGTTTTGCTGAAGCATCTTGCTTTGGCAGATTCATATACATATATTACAGTTTCAGTGGCAATTCTGGGTGTGGCTAGATTTGTACCTTGCAGAACTTGATTCAATTTCATGCCTGGTAGTTTTATGGCAAGACAAGCTTATTTTGAAGGCCTTTGCAAGCAATATTTAGTCAAGATCTTTGTCTGGCATTTTGTTAAGGAAGAGAAGAACCTTGGCTTCATGCAATTCAATTAAATGATTGGTGAGCAGAGATGTTGGATTATATTTTAGTGTAGGACAAGTGAAGTGGTGAAGTGGTAAATCACAAAGTAAAACTCTAGTGATTAGAGACATGCATTCCTTGGTGTTGTTTGCAACTGTTTCATGTGGAATGCATTTATGAAGAGGAAGTTGCATTGGAGCAATTTTAAAATTGAGTAATATTGAAAACTCCATGATATTATTTGTTCTTGTGCATAGCATGCTTGGAGAGGGACTTTTCTAAGATATTGAAACTTGGAAGATCACAAGTTCAAAATCCACTAACTTCATTTTTTATTTCACAATTCCGCATTAGAGACATGTATTTCCTGGTGCTGTTTGCAACATTTCTGTGTTGCATGCTTTTATAAAGAGGAAGATGCATTGGAGCAATTTTTGAAATACTTAGTTACCGATGCGCTCCCTGGAGGTCTGGATGCGGAGGTGGATGCGTTGGGAGGTGGATGCGCCCAGGAAGTGCATCACAGGGCTGTGGATGCGTTGCAACGCATCCACAGCGCTGTGATGCGCTTCCTGGGCGCATCCAAGCGCTTCGGGTGGCCCACAAAAACGCAAAATGTCACGTCTGTGAATCTCACGAAGATAACTCACCCTGTATATATTTTGCTACTTTCTAAGTTTCAAGCCAAACTGCGGAGGATGGGAAATCAATAACATTCACATCCAAGTCTCCATCAACAAACTGTTACTGCAGCAAACGGATTTACTAATAGTGAATACACCTATCCCTTTTACTGTTACCAGTACCTCCAAGTATGGACATAATTGATGTAATTTGAAATTGATGCAAACTAATGAGTGCAGACTGTCACTGGTGCTACTCTCTATCACTCTTCTATTGATTTCTTAACCATTCTCTAACGCACACACCCAAACCTTGTATTTCTAGAATCAAACATCCAAAGCTTTTCAAATTAAAAAGTTATTCAAACCATTCCTTAATGGTATATCTGACCCAAGGCTGAGAAAGTATTGAACTCACATACCCAGTTTTTTCTGAACGCATTTCATCGGCAGAGCTATTGGTCGATGCCCACTTATTAGTAGATCAGATGAATGATGATGTAAGGGATCAGAAAGCTTGGAAAAAGTGCCAGAGGAAAATCCTCTCAACCTTTCCAAATTTCTTCCCAGTTTTCATAGTTATCACAAAGGTGGATGTGTGCAAAATAACCACTAAAACATCAAGAAGGACCAGTACATAGATAGCAACCCACATTATAGAACTGAACCTTAAAGTATGATACACAGGCTTTCCCATGCAGCAACTATGATCTAAAAACAAGCAGCCGATACTATCAATTGGCATTTAATATTTATCTTGATCAATGATGAAGTACCATACTATCAAATGATTTAATTTTGTATATTTCTTGCATTTCTTTGCATATATATATATATATAGACACACACACACACACATCCAAACGCATGCAAAAGCCCCAAAAAAAAATTCGCTCATCCGTGCACCTGCATCCACATCTGCACCCGAATTAGCAACTTAGTTGAAACAGAGTAATATTAAAGACTCCACAATATTATTTATACTTTTGCATAGTATGGTTGGAGAGGAACGTTTTCTAAGCTAATGAAACAACTGGAGATCACAGGCTCGAAATCCACTAACTTTATTTTTAATTGCACCATTTTGCACATGCTCTATGAAAAAGGGTTTTAATTTCTTTTAAACAAAGTTAGGCATATGACCAGTAAAACTAGAAGATTTGAAACATTACAGATTCATCTGGAGTGTTATTTTGCTGCTTTGAGGCCTTATATTTGATGTTTTAATGTAATTTTTGTAGTAGGCGCTATGAGGTTTTATTGTTAAAAAGACACATTCCTGGTTGAAGCCAACATTTATATCTCCATGGATTTTACAAGCATGCATGACAACCCTTGCATCTGGGGGTTAAGATCCAGAGGCAGTCAAAGAGGACTTTGGAGGACCTTCAAGGAGGATGTAGAACCATTCCCACTTATCAGTTAGCTTCTCATTCAGAGATCAAGTGTGTTGATTGAGAGGCAGTTCTGATGTAGATGGTTTTTTTATCTAGTTTAGTGTGTGTTGCATTTTTTAGTTTTTGAACTTAAATGCAGAGCAGAGATGGTGTGAATGCTATTTTTTTGCCTCATGATTGATAGGGGAGGTTGAAGTTTGGGTGTTTAATCATTCATCGTAACTAGTATGAAATGGCAAGTGTTGTTCACTTAAGAATGACAAGCAAAGTGCGCAAGTAATCTTAGGTGGATGTTACTTCTTGATTATAGGGTACAAGTTAAGAGATAGAGCCGCTGTGGTTGAGGAACACATGTTGTTTACACTTAATGCAAGGTATACATCAATAGAGCTTGTTCACTTGATGATACTTCAACATGGTTATGGAATGGTGAGAGGCACAGTTTGACTAGTATTACTTGTGGAATGACAATTCTAGAATCTGAACAGTCATTTCATCTCAACAAATATGTACCTTGTATCACGTTTTGATCAATATGATATTTAATATTTCTTAGACACACTAGAAGCTGAACAATCATCTAGAAGATGAACTGAACAGTCATTTCATTTGATAAATATGCACATTGTATCACATTTTGATCAATATAATATTTAATATTTCCTAGTTACACTAGAAGCTGAATAATCATTTCATCTCAATAAACATGAATAGTAGGAGTTCCTTTGAATATTATGCTTCTCTCATGTAATGTCCCCATTTTCATGGGCATTGGAATTTGAGGGATTAGCCTGTTATTGTGACCCTCGTAGGCTAATCAGGAGGATAGAGGGGGCCGCTTGGCAGAGGCTGAGGTCAGTTTCTCTCTGGAGGTTTGTGTTGTTCAGGATTGTTCCTCGTTTGAGTCAGATTGACACACTTACTATTTATAGTGAGTGATCTTTTTGGGAGAGACAGAGTTGCTATCTTTAGTAGGCCACCTGGACATTTTGCTAGCAATGTGGAGGGGTGGTGACTTTGATGGAGCTTCCAGTTTGAGGGACTTACTATTTATAGTAAGTCGTTTTTGGTCAGTTACTACTTTTGGCAGGGCACTTGGCTGATAATCTCCGTCAGTAAAATCGTTGCACTTGGTCTGGTACTTTAAAGTGGATGGAGTTAAAATTCAATTGGTGTTATTAATTAATTTTACTTAATAACTATATGAGCTTATTATAAAGTACCAAGCTTATTTAATGTTTATTTGAGTAAGTGCATTAATGTTACCTAAGTTGTGGATGGAAAAGGATAATTATTTATTAATATTCAAATTTCAAATGAAAGTCCAACAAAAGCTAAGTATTGGTTTAAGTTATGTGAGGAGTCAACTTGAAGCTTCTCATCGTTTGGGCACGAGGAAAATTATAAATACCTTCCAAGGCTGAAATCGATTCATCCATAATACATTTTGTGCATTCGATATTTTGAAGAGTTTGTGTTTTGGTAAGCCAAGGGTTTTCTGATCAGTTTCATCTGATAGAATTGTGAATTCTATGCAGATTTGTGCACTTTGAATTGGTATTTTAAGCCAATGAATTGTGCTTGCTATAACCTTATTCCAGAGGTTATGATTGAGTCTGATTTGTGATCAAATTGGGAGAGATTTTCAGTGTTTAAACTCAGAAAGATTTCTTGCAAAGAATGGAGACCATTTAATAATGGCAAATCACATAATCAAAGGGGCCTGCGTTTGTTTGTAGAGGCAGACGTTGCATTGAATAGAGGGTCTGCACGCATATTACAAGCTGAGGTTGATAATTATGGGCAGATCGCAGTAGTAGTCAGAGGCTGCGTTCATTCATTAAGGTTGCCATGGCAATCTTCTTAGGCTTGGTTTCATATTGTGTTAGGAGCGATACTATCTGGGAGCCCGTGATTGCTTGGTGAGGGTTCATTTTTGCTGAAAGGTAGTCATTGATTCAGTATCAGCAACAATGGCAGAGATTCTTCACTCATCCGGGAGGCTGCATTTTCAAAGTCCAGGTTTTTAGTTGGTTTGGAATAATTCATGTTGCTACATATGAATCTGTTAATTTGTAATTATTTCATAGAAAGTGAATGGGATCAAGTTGTTAGTGAATATTTGCAATGTTACTGTTTCTTACCTGACAAACTTTTTGAAAATTTCAAGTAAAATTCATATAATATCACAATTCCAAAACAAATATATAATATGCATAGCAAATCCAGTGTTTGTTGAAGTTAGAACCTGTTGGGGTTCTTACATTTCAAGTTCCATCTATTTCCCTTGTCAATATTTTTTAAATTACATTCCCTGTCCTACATTGGAATTAGGGCAAGTTTTGATGCTTGTCACACTTCCCTTGAATGTGCAATAGGTACATGATAGATTTCTATCCCCTTGGCATACATAGCAGTTCTCAAAAGGGACATTCAATTTTCCCAGCACGTAAGTGCATCCATGCACCTTTCTTGCTCTATCTCACAAATTACTGCATGATCATTTTACTTCAGTTGCATTTGCTATGCTCTCCACTTCAAAGCCTTTACCAATTGTTGTGACATGCCATAGCTAGAATGTTCTTCTTATCTTTGTTTTTCCTCTCTAGGAGGCTAACACCCTATGTTTGTACTCTATGAGATCAATTTGGAGTTGGGCTAGCAGTTTCTCTTTATTCCATCTTATAACCTCAGGTTTTTGTAGTAGACCTTGTCGTGGACAATGGTAGATTTTCATTGCTTAAATCTTTTGTTTTTATTAATTGACCATATTGAGATTAATATCCAATTTTACTGCCAATACATATGAACATTGCAGCCCTGTTTCAATGCCTGCCTCTAGTTTGTAGAAAATGTGGACATAAGTGTTGAATATTTGGTCATTGATGTCAAAGGTTGATGATCAAGGTTGTATAAATTTCAGACGATTATTCAAAGTAATAGAGAATTAGAATGAGCTACTTGGTTGACTGCTGGAGCTGTTTGAGCTATCTGGTTGTTTGTTTGAGCTGATTGAGCTACTTGGTTGTGTGGTTGAGCTGCTTGGTTACTTGCTTGAGCTACTTGGTTCCGTGTTTGAGTTGTTGGTTGTCTGGTTGAGCTGCTTGAGCTACTTGGTTCCGTGTTTGAGCTGGTTGGTTGGGCTGTTTGAGCTACTTGGTTGGGTGCTTGACTGCTTGGTTGTTTGGTTGAGCTATTTGGCGTCTACTTGAGCTACTTGGTTGTGTGCTTGAGCTACTTGGTTGTCCACTTCACTTGCTTGCTGGCTTATATTGCCAGGCCTGATTGCCAAGTCAACGGTTAATGAAAATATTCTTCAGCTGGGCTTTTTCTTCATGGAATCGTTTTTAACAAAGTTGCATGGATACAATATCGGATACGGATACAGCCATTTTTTAATACGGATACAGTATCGGATATGGATACGGTTGGATACGACATTAATAAAAAACACATACACATATATTTAACACAATTTTCTAAGTTATTAGAGGATATTTTCATTACTTCAAAAGCAACATAGACACATAAATGCCACACAAATAATTGTTAAAGATTGTATATCAGAATTTTATTTATCTTTTATATATAACATATATTTATTCTAATAGAGGCACTGCACTTTACTTGTACTAATTGATTTCGGTGTATTTCAAATGCAGCCCAATACTGAATATAAATATCAACAATGAGACATGTCTCTACACATGCAAAGGCATGCCTTTGCGTACGTAGAGACATGTCTCTAAATGAGACATGCTCTTTTAATATCTAAACAATGCACAGAACCGATTCATAACTATCGGTGAGTAATTTATATTACATATTAAACATCACACATAAGATAAGTGCTGATTGCTTATTACACATCACACATAATATAAGTGCCGATTACTTATTACACATCACACATAATATATTACGTGCTACGCACATAATATAATTATGTGCGCAGCACATAATACTATTATGTGTGCGGCACAAATCAAATTAAGACCGATACAAATCGGTATAAGGTTTAACCGATATAAATCGGTGTTGTTAATCATTAGGCATTTAACCATTGGATATATATTTGAAGTTAATCGATCAATCATATTATTATTATGGGAAAAGATCAAATATTATTAAATATGATTATATGTATTTGTATCAATATATATATATATATAATAATAATAATATCTATTATTATTATATATTTGTTGATATGTATATATGTATACATAATTTGATCTTTTCTCATAATAATAGTATGACATCTATTTTATCTGATCAAAGCTACAAACATCAACAATAATTATAAGTTAATTTAACACTTCACAATATGCAAAAATAGTAGAGTTGCATTGGAAGACAACCCAAAAATTTGGGTCAGTGAAATAGAAAAACATTTCATTTGTCTTTCTCATTTGGTGTAGGTTTTGTTTATAACAATTTTTTTTTTAAAATTGCATTAATGAAGATTTAAATTAAATTTGGAAAGATTTACGTCAAATTTAAAAAAAAAAACAAATCATGTAGTATTTAGCAGTTGGAAAATCTGTTTTTATGGGCACACATGGGTACAGTATTCGTCGTGTATCCGTGCTGTATCGGATATGTTTCCAAATTGGATACGGGGATACGTGTGCCCAAGGAGGGACAAAGGAGTTTCGAGCTACTATGGTTATTAATGATAGTCTAAATGTTTTCTTTATTGGAGCGATATGTTTGGATTGAGCAGTTATGAATTGACAATAAAATGAGGCATGATTTGAGGGCTGCAATAGTCTTTGGTTATTGCAGGTCCAGTTTACTTTGTAACTTTTTTTTTATTGTTCGAGAATTTTTGCTCAATTCTATTTGAGGAAAAAGTCAAACATAATTAAGTGAGATATAGTAGTTTTGGTATCAGTTTTATTGGAGACATATAGGTCGGCTTTTTTTTGGAATCCTATTTTGAGTGTTGACTATTCTTGGTGACGTTATTGGATTCTGAAGGAAATATAGAGCAGCACAAGAATTATTTTTGCGATTCTAGGCGGTTGGATTTGGTAGTGTAGTTTAGTCTAAGTTACCAAATTCTTCCTTGGCAACCCCAAAGTCTAGTCCGGTTCTTGCAAAAGTCTGGTCCTTATCACATTTTTGCAAAAGTCTGCCCAAAATCTGTCAGATGAACCTGGCACGAGTTTTGCCATTTTTTTATGGTGAATTTGGACTAAAACATTAATATA
The DNA here is from genome assembly GCA_018584345.1 of Thuja plicata. NCBI lineage: Eukaryota > Viridiplantae > Streptophyta > Pinopsida > Cupressales > Cupressaceae > Thuja > Thuja plicata. Next base: position 1,444,449 of record MU226778.1, on the reverse strand, counting down.
TATGGTGGTGTATTTTGCTTTGTTGCTTTACTATTAGCATAGTGGTGTATGAACTTATTTGCTGCTGCACATATATACATATGCACACACACACAGGCACACACATAACATATGTTTTTGTACGAACGGACCCAAAACGAAATCGAATCCACCCCCAAAAAAATTGAGCCAATTTCGAACCCGCATCCGAACCCGAATCCGAACCGGTAACTTAGAGTTTAGTTTTTAGTGACTTTGTCGGGCATGTAATGAATAAAAAAGGGTATTGAATCAATAATGTAGGAGCCATTTTATGAAAGAATTGTGTGATATTTATTATTGCTATGACTAAGAGCGTTGATTATTCTTTAATGCTTGGGCAGTGTGATACATGGATGGTAAAAAATCATGGATATAGTTGGACGATATTTGACTATAGTTAGTAGTCAGTGACTGGGCGTTTTCCTGAAGATAGTGGTTTTTGTTTTGACTGCGCGTGTAGGTGCTGTCTCAAATGTGTTGGTGTATCATTGTGTCAATGTGTTGAGTTATGGGGATTGAGCTATTACTAGATTCGTGTATATGTTTAGAAGCAAGCATATTTTGCATAGCAGATGCTATTGAGAGGGAATGATTATTTTGAGTCAATACATGTCTTTATTGTAAGCTGCATTATTTTTCATTACTATTTTCTGGGCATCTTTTCATATCATATAGCGTTTTTGAACAGGAAGAATTTTTTTTGAAGATAATATATAACTAGTGAAAGCAAATAAGGACAGTGGTGTATGAGTTTATACCTGCTATGTGTACGAAGAAGAAATGAAGTTTGGAGGAGCTGGGCATTACTTTCTCTATAGCAGGAAACACTTGAAATGAATTGCGACAGGTGGAGTATAATGTTTGAGCTGGTGATTCAAGTGATAATGGTTTAAAGAGAACTAGTCAAGGATTGCTTCAATTTTCAGTGTATTTTTGAGTTTGTGCTCAATCTAAGGTTGATGCCTTAGCTTATTGGAATTGGTGCTTCAAGGAGGGTTGGTGCTCACTTATCAAATCTACGTTAGTGCCCATTCTATTTATAAAAGCTATTAATTGCTGTGGTTTTTTACCGAAGAGGATTTTCCACAGGAAATTAGTGTATTCCATCTTGATGTTTGCTCTCTAAGTTTTATGTGGTTTCATATTTAAAATACCGATTCACCCCCCACCCCTGGCAGTATTTTTTGTGTGCTCTTCAATTGGTATTCCTCAAAATTTCTAGGTACTTAATTCACAAATTTTATTGGAAAAATTTGCCACAAACCAACCTCTGCTTTGATACCATGAAATGATAATCAATTGATATTCGATATTAAACAAAGGAGAGGAATAATCCTTAATTAAACAATTACAAGATCTTTCCGTAATGGAAACAATTGAGGTTTTAAGACAAAACAGAAAGTTACTAAACTAACTAAACAACATAAAGAACAGAAAGTAACTAGAAATTGGCTGACTGACTTAAAAGAAAGTTACTTACATGACCACTATTCTCAATATTACAATATTACTTTAATAGGTATCAGCGGGGGGCATGAGATGTTTGTTGTTCGTACATAGATTTTTAGGTTTGTTTTGATAGATCTATATAATATCAATAAAGTTTTCTTCTATGCGATTCATAAGTTCTGTGCATGAATGGAGAAAACAATGGCCATGGATATTTATTAGGAAATAATATATTTTTGTTTTTGTATGTCAGCATTACAGAGATTAGAAATGCCCGTGGCCTTATGGATGTTCTAATGGAGATGCTGAATGCTTTGGATCCAAAATCCAAAGAGGTAAATTTCTAACTGCTTTTGATTGCATAATTGTTGTTTGGGCACACTTAGTATTATGATGTCTACTCAAATGCATTGACTATTGATGTTAGGTGTTGTGTGTTAAAACAGACTGGTATAAATTTGACATTGTAGCCATTTAACTTTTTTTTTTGAAAAGAATGAAAATAAATGCATGGGGAGTGAACCCAGTGTTGTGGGCTGCCAGTTAAGATTGTGGTCTTAATGAATAGGCTTAGAGCCTTTATTGTAAGATAACTACTGACATCTAGACCTTATGATAAATTTAATTATACCAGGCGATATTTTGGATTGAGCAGTTTTATTCTAACAAACCCCCTTTGATCCAGAAGCTGGGAGGATTGTCACGATACCTAATATTCGCATTCATAGGACAGATTTAGATCATATTTGCCTATTTTGACATAATCCACTTTTTGATCCAAAAGCTGGAAGGAGAATAACTATATATAATATAATATATTCTTAGTATTCACAAACAATAACTAGAAGTAAGCCTCTAGTTTATGCAAGTTTTATCTTTCCAAGATCTCGGGTGAAGATATATCTACTCTCATCCTCCACAAAGCATTTGGTTGATTTAATCATGTCTTTCACAACCAAGGTTTTGATGTAACACTAACAATACATAGTGATAGTGTCAATATGTTTTGTCTTTGCTTGATGTAATGAATGCTTTGATATGTTTATGGCATACTTAGTATCAACAGAAAGGGTTTTTGGTCTGCTTGCCTCCTATAGTTTTAAGAACCATTGAAGGCAAACGATTTTCCATTAAGTATCTCTTACGCTGTGATTTTTTCAGCTTCTGTGGAAGAAATGAACACTGTTTCCTGATTCTTACAGCTACAAGAAACAGCTGATGTGTGATGCATCTGGTTGTTGAAAATCTGTCATCAACACCTCAGCAATCAGTTCTTGAAAACAAGTCAGAGAAATTATTATGTCTCCAATATTCAAGATCATAATGTCTCCCACCTTGCAAGTAATTTAGTATGCACGTAGGTACAATGCAATGAATTTCTTCTGGTTTGTGCACATACTGTGAAAGTGTGCTTGCTGCAAAAGTTTGTTTTGCCTGGTCATCAATAAGTAGGTACGAATGTATGCTTGCAGTAAAAGCTATTTTTTGCCTGGTCATCAATAAGTAGGTATGCTTCCAACAAGCTGTCTATATTTACTAATTTAGTCTCATCAGAAAAGTCATTATTATCATATCAAGAAAGTTGTGAGGAAATATTCCATAGGTGTATAGGCAAAGCTTTAAACTCATCTCAACTTTTCCGGCCAACAACATGCGTAGTTTGAAAATTAAAAAATTATGTTGCTTTTGTTTTCCCTCTATTCCAAGAGTAATGAAATAGCTCCAAATCTGTCAAAATATTCTTTTTGAAGTTCCTTTTTAACTCTTTTTGTTATTTCTTGCGAGAACGAGGGCATCTATCTAAAACCTTTTCAATAAGTCAATGGCATACTTGGTTTGAAAATTGAAAAGTTTTTTGTTGCATTTATTGTCCCTCCATTCCAAGAGGGTAATGAAATCACTCCAAATCTGTCATGTAAAATTCTCGTTGAAGTTCCTACTTTTTTTTGTCATTTCTTGTGAGAATGAGATCATTAACATTTAAGACACGCATAACCAATTTGTTTGCATGCATGGGAACATGCAAAGTGTCATCTGATTTGCTTTGTTTTTAAGTACCCTGGGGATGTGTCCCTTGCATTTTTAGAACGTGTCGGAAACATGCCCTTGCCATACCTGATTTGCAAAATAATTTAGGAAACATCCTTGGGACACCATTTGTTTCCTAGGAAACATCAATGGATGGCTAGTTGTGCACTATGGCATAGTAAAACAAACAATTTAAAATGAAAAGCATGATTAGAAAAGGTATGGGGGGCTCTACAAGGATTTACTCACCCCTTTAAAACAACCCTAAACTTAAAATAGCTACTGTAATGAGGAAAAAAAACTCATTTTGCTATTGTTCATATTGTGAAGAAGATAAAGAAAGAGAACAGTGATGAGAAGAGAAGAAAAAAACAGCAAGAAGGCAAGAGAGTATCAAAACTAAATTATTCAAGGTAAGTTTATCGTCTACTGTTCATTTGCACAATGGTTTTGGTATTACTTTTGGTATTATCAAAGTTTTAAACACTTGAAGAGGATTTTGTGTTTGTTTTTTGTTTTATGTTTGGACTTGTAACTATGTTTTGATTTTTTGAACATAAGAGTCAATGAGTACTAGTGAAAAGGTTCAAATTTAGAAAGAGACCTAAGATACCGGGTTCGCCCCTGGACCCCCCCGGACTACGATAAATTCGAACCGGTTCGTGGTCCGGGTCTAGTTCGCTTGTGGGTCCGGTTCGGGTTCGGTCCACAGGGACCTAGTCCGAACCACCCAGCAATCAGTTCGGACCTAAGAAAATTTGTCGGAAAATGGCGAACTTGGAACGAACTGTGCCGAATTTTTGCTAGCGGAAGGAGTTTAAGACGTTTTTGGCAAAAATTTTGACTTCGCCAAACTTGGGCCCGTTGAAAAAGAACTCTCGATGCCTTTATAAAATAATTAAAGTTGGTTGAGCTGCCCCTTGACCCCGTCTTGGGGGCTTTGCCCCCAAACCCCCATTTAATAATTTGGGGTGGAAACTGCGCCAATAAAAGTGGGGAAAAATTAACCTTCGAGTCTTAATAGGCTCCATATAGAAGATGATGATGATGAAGAAGAAGAATATCAATAAATTATTAATCCATTAGTTGAACTTCAAACAATGATACTTGAATTGATGTTATGATTTAATTTTAATGTTTTGAATCTTTGATGTTGAACTTGAACTTGAAGTGTATGATGGTATGATCATGGATTCATGATTCATGATGCTATGATTACAAATTTACTAGTGTTTTTATTGTTTAAATTTTTACTTTCTATGATACTATGTGACATTGTAATCTTAACTCATGCTTCTAGGCTGCATAAATATATATATATATATACACATATTTTTGTACTAACAAACCTGAACCCAAACCCCTTTCAAAATTTTGCTGTATCGGTGAACCGGTTCTTCGAACTCAAACCCGAACTCGAACTCGAACCGGCATCCTAGAAGGAGACTATAGATGTACTTTTGAGGGTTCTTCTAAGAGAGTGTTGCAGGGAATGTGATTTCAAATAAATCATTTGAATGCCTTTGTAAAATCCTCAAAAAGTATGAAAATACCCATTTATCCTAAACAACCCCTTTTTTCGCAAAAGCTAGAGAAAAAGACAACAAAAACTATTTAAGGGGGAGTAGAGTGTGGCTGACATTTGCACAAGGACTAGGGACAGTTGCACAATGGTTTACTTCAATTTATTGTGCACAATGGATGGGAGATAAAAGTTTGCGAAGAAATAATCATAGCTGAGAAGATGGAGGTTTCTAGATTTTACATGGAGGGTGAGACAAGAAATAAGAGAATGCCAATAGAGACTATGCAGCCCATTATTCCATTACGTGCATAAACTGTGGATATTTAGAGCTAAAAGGGATAGGGTTTTACCAAAGTGAAGAGAAGGGCTATTGATGTTGTAATTGCCAATATTCAATAATTAGAAGTGGCTAAGTTTTTTATGGCCAAACTCTTTTTTACCCATGCCATATGATTTCATCTACACATTCTCTTTGTTCAAGCAAATGCTCAAAGATGCAATCGTTGATGATCCCTCATTGGCACTCTAGAGAACATAAACTACACATTGTCCTTCTTGATAAACAGTAATCTAAAGTGAGTGTTGTGAAGGAAATAAGAGAATGTTGATAAGGGAGGGATGCTTTATCATCATGGATGGGCAGATTGGTATTGAAGATCACTCATCAATATCTGTCACATGTTGAACTGACTCTTATTTTTTTAGAATTGTTGATTGTTTGGGATGAGGATGGATGGAAACTTCCATTCAAAATTTGAAGGATGCCATAGAGTAGTTTGGGTCCTAATTGTGTATAAATGGTGATTAATTCAACCCTTAAATGTAATTTAATTGACTTGATGGAGACTGCTTGTAAACACATTTTTTAGACCTCATGTTGCATTCATACAGTAAAGAACCCATTCGAAGACATTGGGAAGATAAATTGGGTGAAAATTTAGACACATCCAAATATTTATTTGCAATTATAACACATCTCTTGTTTTGTTCAAGAATTTGTTGGAGAAGAAATTCCTCAAGCATGTTGAAAGTAGGCAAGGGAGCATCTACAATTAATGATGACTAATTTAGAGTGGAATAGATTGCCAAAACAAACATTATTGAAGGAAAAAATGTGAAACAAAAGACCCTTAATGATGATTGGTGGGCCATAACGACGTAAGAAATTGTCGATTTTATTATTAATCCATTGATATTTTTAACTTTTAAATTATTTTTATTCTTTGTAATAATATTTGTTCGTCATTTGAGTACCATTTTTTTCCAAATTTTAACTTGCTTGTATATATGTTTGCTTAATCTCATCTCTTGTGTGGGTCACAGATATGGTAAACTATAATATGCCTCTCCGAGACTTAGAGATATCTACAAGACATTCAACAACTTGCTTGGGGAGATGAAGCAAGCCATTCATACTTGGGATTCTAATTTTGGATTTTATGAGGAGCATATTAGGCTCATTGTGATGCAATTGTGAAACACTATGAACATCTTGCTACATGCCAACCTATGCTCTAAATCCCATATAGCATGCAACAAGCCTTGGGAGAGTGCCTCCATCTAATGATAAAGAGGTGAAATAATGGCTCATGAAAGTCATTTGAAAAATCTATATTGATGATTTGTCTACTTTAATTTGAACACAGTGAGTGGTTAGCCTTTGTCAATATTCACATTGCAACATTTAGCAAACCAGCCATATTGGATGCCAAGGATACACTAGAGTTGAGGATGCTTACTACTTGCCTTCTTTCATAAGTTGCTCATTCCAATGTTGTAGAGATCAATTGATCTAGATACAACATCATCTTACTAGTCAAGAGGATTTGACTTTCTCTTAATGAGGAGAGAAGTTGGTGGCCTTGCATAGTGCTTTGGGACTTTAGAGTTGGTAGACTCTTGAGTGTCGCCAAAGTATAGCTGCATGTTGGGATGTTGATCCCAAAGGTGCCAAATACTTTTATGATAAGGTGACATAAGAGGGATTGGATGGGCTTCTATTTGACGAGGTAACACTTCATAGTGGGAGTGATTTAGCCTTTGTTTGATGGAGTTCTAGTTGTGAAAGGAAACAAAGGTGTAGAATACACTTTGTGCACTAATCTATGATAGTGAGTGTGTGTAAAAATTAAATTCATCATGTTGTTGTAAGGAAATAAACATAAACACAATAAACCATAACACAATGGTTCATGTGGGGAATATCTTTTCAAGAGAAAACTCCAACTCCAAACCAACTTAATTTGTCATTTAGTAGTCAATGGTTACACTTACAATTGCAATACATGTATAAGCTTGTACATGAGTATCACCAAGAAGAGACAGAGCAATTTTGACGGCATAACAATGCTTACAAAACTTACAATAAAACCTCCATACTAAGCACTCAACAATAGGAGAAGCGATTCATGAAAGCATCAAATGGTAATTAGGAAACCATCGCTAAAAATCCAATGCTGAAATCCCAAGATGAGTCCACTAGGTAAACATGACATTTTTCTTCAACTTGACATAAACTTGTCCTAATCCACTCATCAACTTTTGTGTTCGTTTTGGTTCCATTATCTTTATTCAAAGATGCCTTATAACGTGTCAAAACATGTGTCATAAGTTGGTCAACAAGTTAACTTCCTATTACAACTTTGTTATGTAACATGGATGTTTTTACATTTTTTATGTGAAAGACCCATCTCGTGGGGGCCAGAACTTTTGATTTGAGAAGCTAATTAGACCCTTTTATTTTAAAAATTGTAGATGTACATTACAGTCCATTTTGGCATTTTTAGAGCCAAAAGAAACTTCTAAAGCCCATAAATTGGGTTTTTTTGTTCTAGAGCCTAAATCATTTATTGTTTATTTTTTATGTTTGTGTATTTTTTACATTAGGATGCAAACTTGAGTTGCCATTCTTGATATTCTCCTACTTGTCAAACACTTTGCAATTGGAAAGGGAGTACTGAGAATATCAACTAATTGCTAGGCATTGAGAAGCCCACACCACTTTGTGCTCAATGGATTTGTTAATGCATTCACAACAATATGTAAAGTGCCTATTTTCTCCAAAATAACCATTCCATCCTCTACCATATCATGAACAAAATGTTAGTGGACATCAATGTGCTTAGTCCTTGAACGAAAGGGCGTGTTCTTTGTTAGACATATACAAGTTTGATTGTCACATAGAACTGTAATAGCTCCCTAATTCAACCCCACATTTTAACATAATCTCTTAAGTTAGATGGCCTCTTTATAGGCATGAGTAATTGTTATGTATTTAATTTATGTAGTCGACAAAGCAAACAAATATATAGCTCAATCGGAATCCTCAAATCCATGAATATGTATTGAAGTATTTGCCCCCTAGAGAATCACCATGACATACATCAAGCTCCCAAAAACACTAGCATAAGGTACTCAAGCCATGTTTTCAATCTCATGAGGTTGGACATTGCTCTTTAGATATTTTGACTCCCACTGAGATGGGAACAGACAATGACCTATAACTTGTTATGCCGAGTTTCTCCAATATTGAGTGGACATACTTGCTGTAGACTAGCCAAGTTTTCTGTTCACCCAATCTTTTTTTATTTCCATTAGCAAAATATATTTGGGAGGCATTAAAAGTGTGTACCAAAAGACAAGTATATGGTTGATCAAGAATGAAGGCCAACCTCCCTTCATATTATCTATGACAGTGCTCTAATTATAATTCCCATGCAAAATGGCTGACCTCATTCAAGATATGACAGTGCTGAAACAGTATCAAAGTCTGTTTTTGTTTATGAAACTAAATAAAGTTAATTTAGGGGCCAACCCCTTGAAGGAATTGCCAGTCCAATTGGAGTGCTCAAAGGGACAAGTTATCCCACTTAAATGAGATGCCACCTTTGGATGAAGTCACCTCCCTAATGAAGAGGCATATGATGTGGCATAAAAGGAGATAAGAAATGGTAAGAACAGAAGAAATACAATGCCATATTATTTTATTTTGAGCTGACAAAAGGGGCAGATTTAGAGCAAATGAAGAGCGTATTTAGAGCAGAAACATATGTGAAGGACTAGCAAGCCAAGCAATGAAAGATTATGCGACTTAGAGCAGATCAAGAGCAGAAAACATGCAGAGTATTGCAGATTGGGTATTAAATAAAGTTGGAGCATTTTATGAAGCAATACAATAATAGAACAGTCTATAGCAGCAGACACGAATGTGGTATATGCAGACTTAAAGGAGTAGAATTTGTAGATTTGAAGGGGAGCTTATATATCGATAATGTATTATTATTTGTAAGAAAATTTGCAAAGAAGAACGACGGTGCAAAATACATGATACAAACTGATTTTATGGAGGGAATATATGCAGAATCGTAAAGGAAATATATTCAGATTTGTGAATTAACTATGATGATCACCTATTGAAGAAACATCCTGAAGGTGATATTTTGTTGAGTTAGAGATTGGTGCCTCATATTGGAGAGGATGGTGTTTCATATCAAAGTTAGTGTCCCTTTTTGGAATATTTCTGATTTCTTTACGTGAAACAATAATTCTTACTCTAAATGATAATAACTTTATCAAACATCAGAATTTCAAGATAATAATCAGATCAACCAATCATAGCTCAATCCTCAAAATCTATCAAATCTTGAACTCTTTGGGAATTAACTTTCCCGGAGCATGAAGGGCCCCCATACCTTACAATTCCTATCCCTAGAAGGGTTTTTGTCCTTTCAACTCCTAGCCCTAGAGCATGAAAGGATTACGTCCTTCCAACTCCTACAAGACACTTCTCAAATTCAAACTGATTGTTTGATGAATTGCTTGACTAATGATGATTGCTATTTCTTGATGGATTGACAAGTTAATGTTTAAATGGGGTTCAACAGTTTATACTTTAAAAGTTGATTTGGAATAATGGATGTTTGTATGTTTGATTGATTGAATAAATTGATAACTATAATGATGATTTGCTAATTGATTCTTTTCTTGATTTGATAATTGACTATTGGTTTTGATGGATTGAGGAGTGATGATTGAATGAGTGCTCATTTGATATATTGGTGAGTGATGATTGATAAGTGATCCTTGAATGCATGGAATGATTTCTCGTTTATACTTTATTGGCGAAAGAGTCACTACCTTTAATAAGAATTGAGTCACCACCCTTCATTGCTGCCTTTTGAGAATAATAACTTATTTTCCAACTTGATTTCTTTTGCATGTCATCCTCAAATGAAACCTTCTTCCCTTTATATCTTCCAATGTGAGGGACAAGTCACATCTCTTCATGATGTCTTCCCTTTGCAAGAATCACAACCTTACACAATTACTACCCTTTTGAGAGAGTACAATCTTTAATTTCTGCCCTTTGAAATAGTCATTCCTTATTTTCTTCCCATTTCCTTCTTTCATTAATCCTTCCTTGATTCATATGCTTAATTCTTTCTTCCTTGATTGATTGATTATTAATTGATGCATAGATATCCTTCTCAAATGAAATGATTTCCCTTTTAGATCTCATGTTGAGGGAGTTACAACTCTTCATTTCATGCCTTTTGACCATTTATTAAACTTAATAAAATTTTAATTATATTTTATTTTATTTATAACACAGTTTTATATTTTAATTTCACATTTTTTATTTATTGTTAAATCCCATTTAAAAAATGGACATTACATGAAGAGATTGGTGTCTCTTACTGAGTTGGTACTCTGTTGTGGGGATTGATGTCTCTAGTGGGTTGGTGCCTACAAAGATCAGTTAGGGTTGTTACCTTGAAGTCTGTAAGAGAATTTTATACATTTGCCTTGATTTTCTCACATAAGGGTTTGTGTAAATCTTGTGTTCTTGTGTTGCATAATTGTTAGATCTTGTGTGATTGATATTGTTAAGGTTGACATTCCAACATTGATCAAATAAAAATCAAATCCCTTTAATAGCTCGATATTAACAATAATGCAAAGTCATCTCTAACGCTACTTACAAATTGTAGAAGTGAACTAGAGCCCAATGCTCACTTGAGGGTTCAGCTGCAACTTTTACCTCCATATAATCTAAGTTGTCGATTCGGGTTCGGGGAGAGATTCGGGTTCGCGAATCCGGTTCGTGGATTCGTGAATTTTTTTTTCCCATTAGGATTCGTATGGGTTCATGTGTGTGTGTGTGTGTGTGTGTGTGTGTGTGTATATATGCATTATATATACAAAAAATAAGAGAAATATACATAATTCTAAAACTAAATCATTTCATAGTATGAATCTATGATGCTTGATCAATGCCAAATCTCAAAGATAAACATTAAAAATTTAAGTAGTATACTTGATCATTGATCTATGCTCACGATTCTAAAGAAAAGCAGCACATTGAATTACTGAATTACAAAAGGAAAATTTGAAATATAGTTCATTAAAGTTTGAAACATGATTCAATGTTCATCAATCATCAAATGGATTATCAAAAAAAGCCGGATCAATGGGGTCTCCAACAAATGCAAGTGGCTGATCAATATCATCATTGGAACCAAAAATGGTTCCACTAGCACTAGAGGGTATTGTGATTGTCTCATGACTCATAATCATCATCATCCACATTAGCCAAAGTGGATCTAGCAAGATCCCAAATGGTCATATCCAAGTCAGCAATCTCGGGTGCTACATCCCAAAGCTTCTCTGGACCCTTCTTATATTTTGGATCCTTCTGTGCCCGGAGGCTCAAGTTGTTGTGAATATACACCAAATCTTCTGCTTTTTTTGCAGCCAACCGATTACGCTTGACTGAGTGGATAAAGGAGTAAGTACTCCAATTCCGCTCAGCTGCAGAAGAGCTTGCAACCTAGAGAGAACCAACAAAATAAAAAAAAATACAAGATAAATTCAAGAGTGTTAAGTAATAAATTATACAATGCAAGTGGCCAAAAAACAAAGGAAAAAAACTTAAAAACTTACTTGTGATAGAATCTTTATTGCAAGAGGTTGGAGGAGCATATAATCTTGCCAATGAAGGTACCACCAATTAATAGCATCCATTTTGCTTTGGTCATTGGCAACAATAGAGTCGAGATCCTTTCCAGAGATAAACTATCCAAATTCATTCCTAATAATTACCCCAACTTCTGGATCACGAAATATTTTATTGAGTGCCCTCCTAGACCCCTTTGCAACCTCAGAATCTCTAAATGGTGGCACTCTACGTGGAAGGCGAAGTATGGATCACTATAGTACCTGGGGGATAAAGAATATGCTAGGAGGTGCAAAGGTGTGGTCATCTTGTTCCAACGATGATGAACAATTGCTTCCACCTTTTTGTAAAAGGTGTCCTCAGGATCATTATCTCTCCTTTGTATGACCTGGGATATCAAATGATGTTCATGTAAGTTTATCATTATGTCAATTTAGAATCTAGATATCTCTCAATAAACAAAGATAGAGGAATGTATTATAACTTATGATTTTTATCTCCTCCAACATAGTGTCCATGGAATCATAGACATCCCCGAGGCATGGTTCATCAGTATCAGCAAAGCGAAGCATGGGCATGATTGGCTCAGTGAATTCCAAAACATCCTCCACACGAACCCACCAATCATCATCTAGTATCATGGCCTTCACCTTTTGGGCCCTTGCTGTATTGGACTGCTTCCAAATGCCCCATTGGTTGCTAATGACTATCTGTGACAATGCCTCCTTTACCTTCACAAGTCGTCTTAAGACAATAGTGTGACATGCAAAACGAGTTTCAGCCACTTAAGAACATGTTAATAGTAACACATTTAAAATATGTAAACAACACAAAAATATTTTATTCAATTATGCGAAGCTAAATAAAAATATTTACCTTCAATAATTCCAATCTCCAAAAAGTTCTGAAATTGCTTTTGACATATGGTGACTTGTCACAAACATTTTAATCTCCTCACCCTCCTCATATATCTGTTTCACCCATTCTATTTGGGTGCCAATTGCTTTCATCACTAAATTGAGAGAATGGACGGTGCACGGTGTCCAAAAGATGTGATCATATCTATAGCCTCTACCAAAGCACCTTCAGCCTTGCAAACTTTTGCATTGTCTGTAATAACTTGGACAACATTGTCATGGCCCACGAACTCTATGGAATCAATGAGAATCTTGGATATGAACTCTGCATCTTTTACTTCCCCTTCACAGTCAACCGCCCTCAAAAACATTGATCCCTTGGGGCTTACAACAATTACATTAATTAATGGACGGTTTTTGCAATCTTTCCATCCATCTGAAACAATACACACCCGATTGAAGCCAAGAATCTCTTATTGGCTTTAGTTGGGCCTCTACATTTTTTCTCTCATTATGTAATAAGGTGGTGCGCACCTTTTCATATTCAGGGCCTTGGTAACCAGAAGGTGCATTATTTATTGCTTGCACCATCTCCCTCCAATAAGGTGATCTCACTAAGTTGAATGGAACACCATTCGCAAAGAGGCAATGTCCAATTTTTTGATCAACAACATCTCTTAACTCATTTTAAAATGCCCTATCTAATGGGCCTCTCTTGCGGATGGTGATTTGTGGTTGGTCTACATCTTCATCATCCCTAAGAGGCATAGACAAGAAGGGATGTGATCTAGTGGATGGTTGAGTGGATGGTAGTGTTGTTTTTTGTTTCCCAGTATAAGCACCCTGTTTCCCTTTTGAAACTAATCTATCAACATCTTCTTGTTCCTTTACAAAAGATGCTATTTGTACAGTTGGAAACCCCTTCTTATCTGGTCCTGGGCCCTCACACATGTTAATCCCTTGACCCCCAGGGCCAAAAAAATATAATTTTACTCGGGAGTAGGAGCTTCTATATTGTGACTTACAAAAATTACATTTCCATATATACCCTCTACCTCCAAGACATTGAGAAATTCTTGTAGTGTGTCTCCATAAAGGAGACCCTTTATCAATTCTAAAATTTTGAGACCTATCCCCACCCACTGAGCCTTGACTACTCATTGTATGATTGTTGCAATCTATAACAAAAATGGAAAAAAAAACTTCAAAACTTATACAAAAACTTGAAATTTTTTAAAAACTTTTCAAAAACTTGAAATAATCTATCAAAGATTCAAAAAACTAAAGAATATGGTTGAAATGCATACCTTAATCACTCAAATTTGCATTTTGGAAGGTATTTGTCACTCCACAATCGATCTCCTTCGAATACAATCACCTCACCAAGAATGAGAGAGCAAAATAGAGAACAAATATGAAATGAAATGTATTTGGGGGCTCCATAATAAGGGTCGTTTTAGGGTTAGATGAAAAAAATAATAATAAATAAAACACTTTTTAAGTGTTTTGGACCCACTTTTCTACTTAGCTGGTCGTTAGTCCCTAGGGATCCGCGCGGGATCCTCGCTTGATCTGGGCCGGTCCGTGCTGGATCTGGGCAGGGTCCGGATTTGGACTTGTGGGTTTGTCTGGATCGTGGATCCAGAGGGACCCATAGGTCCAAATCCGGACCCTGCCCGGATCCAGCACAGACCGGGCGGCAAATCCGAACCCAGATCCGGGGTACAGGGTCCGAATCCGGCAACTAAACATATAATCCTTCTAGCAATGATTGCCATAAGTGTATGTCATTTTCAAGCATATCTTCTCATTCTCCATACTAGTAACATTCCCAACATAAGAATCCCAAAAGCTCTCAAAGATTTTCAGCAAGAACTTCATGTGGCAAGGCATCAATGGTGACCATTATTTGGAGGCCCATCTATAGGAAGAACTGATGCATGTGCTTTTTTATTAATTTTGAGAGAGATGAACTCTTCAAAAAACAGGCATAAGAATCCCAAACCCGAGGTTCCAATTATTTCTCCCAGATATATAGATAGACTTAATTGTTGGAACTTGGAACTAAAGTATGTTGCATAACAACAAAATTGTCAACAAAGAAAGCAAAAGCCTTTGCAAAATATCAGTGAAACCCAGGGACACGTTCCTAGCCCTAAACATCCCCGTTCTTGTGATGGGGACATCCTTGGGACATGGGGACGACATTCCCGAGTTTCCCCACCTCTACCCATTTGCCATTGGAAAGCGGGGACGTTCCGATGTTCCAAGAACGGTGAGGGGACATGCAAGCGTCCCTCAAACATTTCGGGGGCATCTGGGTGTTCCCTAGCAGCCAACAAATTTTAAAAAGGTTATAAAAAATTGCGTGTTTTTAAATTTAATTTTGGGTTCCATTCGATTTGCATGCAAAACATTAAAAATGTTGCATTTCCAAGGAAGTTCAAACACGTCTATTTTGGGAGAAAAATGAAGAAATTAAAAAAAAAAATTGATGGGAAAATTGCATCGAATCAAGTTGATGTTTTTATACCCACTATACAAAGATCCAGTGATGAGGAGTTTTCCTTGAGGGATGATTAGAGGCCTCCCTTCACTACATTTTGACATTTTGTACTTGTTTTGGTACTACGCTTCTCATCGTAATCATCTTTATGATATTTTTGATATGATAGAAATCTTCCATTTGCCGATTCGACAATTTAAAATTTTATTTAGTATTGAGTATTCTAATTTCTAATTAGTAATTCGATATTACAAAACTTCAATGCTCATTTTTCATTGTTTACTATTTAGTATTTGGCATTTGCAATTTTGCAATTTTACTTCTTAATAGTCTTCTACATCTTTTCATAACTAGCATTTTAAGTACTATATGTATAGTATACACTATACACTATACAGTATATACAACACCGCCCCTCGCCGTCCCCAAATTGAGGCCCTTTGTCCCCATGTCCCCCCATCCCCAACGGGTGGGGTAACTATGCAAAATATAGATACATATTATCCTTTCCAATCTTTTGCAGATATTCCAACAATAATAATGCCAACCAATGGTGAGATCAAGAGTTTCATACGCTTTGATGTCAATTGAACAATTGTTTCCTTGTTTGCCACTAGACAAATCTTGGTCCCTTGCATTCTCAGAGGAAATTAGAAGTAAAATGTCAAAGGTGGATTTCCGTGCAATCTGAGATGCAATTTGTGCATCAATGTCTGTATCAAGGAAAGTTTGTTCTAGTATTTCCAACATCCTATTCACTCGTGGTTTGTTTGGGAGTACACGACCTCCAAACAGCCAAATAGATCACCTCCAGACATTTATAGATGGAACCTTACAGCTTTGAACTTGTATTTTTCTTTGGATACAGGGAAGTAATATATTCTGCACATTTTCTTCAACAACCATATAATAAACTGGAGCTGATGAAACCAAGCCAAACCTCGCAATTCTAAAACCAGGGATACTCAAGGGTTACAGACCTTGAGCCAAAGATTGCAGCAACAATAGATAAAAGACTAATACCATATTGAGCTCTAAAAGAACCCTAGAATGTTATATAATTAACTCCCAATAGGATGATATAAGGTCAGTCCTTGATCCATCACCAACTCAATCCAATGCTCTAAATAGAATCCCTAAAAATGAGTGAATGCGCTCTTTGAAATTCTACACCCTCTTGACCTTTTTGGTACATGCTTAATAAAATTATTCAAAGTACATGTCACTTAAGTCATTAATATTAAAAAAGGGAGGACAACTATAATCTTTATGGTAGGAGTCACTTAAGTTACATATAAAGATGTACCCATAACTTTAAGTCACTTGAGTTCACCTAAGTTGCATAAAAAGATGTGTGCACAACTTAAACATAGAATATAATACAAGCCAAATACTCCAAACTTACTCAATAATGTTCTACATCGTCTTCCTCTTCAGTAATCCTTGGAAAGGACAGTCAATGCACCGTTAAACCTCATGGCTTGACATTGCATTTTACGAGTAATGCAATTTTATATACTAAATATTATATCCTGTAACTTTTATAATTTATGCATTCACATAATCTCTTAATGAATTTCTTTTTATTATTCTTCAATAAAATTAATGAGAACGTTATCATATTATTACATAAAAGATGATTAGTGAATGATATGCATAACATGTAGTGTGAAGTCACTTATTGCTAACACTCAAGAACATCCCAGATATTCCTGCGTTCTGAACTACATGAGTATCCTCTTTTCCTAAACAATTGAATGGAAACCAGTACACAATTACTCTTAAATAAAGTATATTTTATTTCAGAGTCATTCAAACAAAAATTTTGGGCTTATAAAAATAGATTAGTACTATCAATAGGGTGTTTGTAACACCTAAAGTGTCAAAACATCTTTCAACATACATCACCTTGTCATAGATTCGTATGTAATTAATAACATGATATAACATTCGAGGATATCTTTTCTATACAGTACTTACAAGATATGTATTGGGTTATTGGGTTGATCAGGCCCAAAAACAAACTACAACAAAATGAAACGTGATAATTTTATTGGGCATCAGAACAAGAGTGAACTATTATCACAAGAATTTTACAAAACTTTTAATTTCATGTATAATATTTTTGCATCAACTTGTAGTCTTTTGGCTAGTATTGCCTACTTCCCTTTTTTTGTGGCGTGTTTATTAAATATTTTCCAGCTTCCAAATGTGTCAACTTTTAAAGGTTAGGATTTTTTGTTTTATTTGTGTGGGAGACGTTGGGAGACTTCGAGAGGCTGTAGTTGAAAGTCTCTTGTGAGTAGAGACGTCTCCGGAAAGGTCTCCAATATTGAATACTCTTCTCAGTCTCCAAGATGCATCCAAGGGGTTGGAGATGCGTCTCTTGGCAACACAATTTTATGAAAATATATGTGAATAATCAATGTAAAATACATTTGATAATTTAATAAGAATTAAGGTCTCCAATATTGAATACTCTTCTCAGTCTCCAAGATGCATCCGAGGGGTTGGAGATGCGTTTCTTGGCAACACAATTTTATGAAAATATACGTGAATAATCAATGTAAAATACATTTGATAATTTAATATTAATAAGAATTCCAAAGCAAATAATTTACACAGTAAATTGAATAGCATCTATATGATTCAATTAAATTAACATCAAAATCATACATAAAATATTCCAGTATCTTTTAGCCTCAATCCTACCCTAGGAAGATTTTAGTTGTGTTGGCCCTCATTATGGCACTCTGGCTGACCTGTGTAAGAACATAGTATGTGCCTTGACTAGGACGATCTGAGTTTAGTCTGTTAGCCCGAGTTGGACACTCTTGTGTGACCCTTCTTTAATACCTATAGCCCACTAAACCTCCTTCATCTTCCTTGACTGTGCTCCATGCCCTCTCCAAGTCTCACATAGATAATATCATCCCGAGGGCTTGTTTTCAAACCATCACACCCTTTCACAAAGGTAGCCTTTAATTATTGTTTAATAAATAGAAGTATTCCTCTGATTTAAAATAGTTATCATAAAGTTTCTTCATTAATCTCCATTTAACCAAAGGACCATATTATCTCTTATTTTTCAATCCTCTTTTGGTACTTTCATAAGTTTATTTTCACTTTGAAAGAAAAGGTTTCATAACAGTGTTTTTAAGAGTCTTTTGCTCATAATGTTTGCCAAATTATTGAAAATCAAAGTCACCACTTTATAGATGAGTGATGTATATTTTTATAATTTATATCTTTTGATGGTAAGGTTTAAGGAAAGTTTACCTTTGTTGTGCAGGGTCTCAAGCAGGAAGTAATTGTAGATCTTGTTGAACAGTGCCGTTCTTACAAGCAGCAAGTGGTGCAACTTGTGAATACAACATCGTATGAGATGCTTTCCATTTTCTGAATTCAGTAGATTTGTTGTATTATGAACTGCTTTGTCAAGTATTCAGTGATGACACTTTCTAGGTTTTGATTTTTCAAATGATTGCTTGTCAGAAATGACAGGGATTTGAGATTTGCTTCATCGTGCTGTTTGGACAAGTTACACACATACTTAATTTTCTGAAATGCATATTTTAATTATCTATACACGAAGATCTGAAATCCATAATTTGCAAAACAAATACTCAGGGATGAAGATCTTCTTGGTCAAGGTTTAGCTTTGAATGATGATCTTGAGCGTGTTCTTGCTAAGCACGATGCAATAGCTTTTGGATTATCTGTTCCACCAGACAAGAAAAAAGCTCCTGCACCCCTAGTTGATGTTAATCATGAAGAAGATGGACGAGAAGATGATGAAGAACAGCTTGCGCGGAGGTAGGGTACATACACAGACTAAAAAATTATTCGACATTTTATTTTTGTTCTTTGCAGGATGAATTGACATAGTTGTGGCTTTGCAGAGGCTCCTCAAAAGCTCGTGTTAGTGCAAAAGACCAGCCTGCTAGTCAGCAGTTGTTACTTCTTCCACCACCTGGCATGCAGGTCAACGCTTCAACATCACGGGTGGATACTAGTATAGATCTTCTGAGCGGTGATGATTACAAGTCACCAACTGCCGAGACTTCCCCACCACTTATTCCAGCCAATGGGCAAAATATGCAAACTTCACAGTCAGTTGCTACAAACCCGTTGGTTTCACTATCAGGTCCTGAAGGTATCTTAGCACTACAACAACTTTCTTCTCCACTAGAAATGCAACAGCATCCCAATTTCTCTCCCAATGGAAGTATTCCAGTACAGGTGCCACCCTCAGTTCAACAGGGACAATTTCAATCTCAAGGGACATTTGTAAATCAGGCCAATCCCGCGTTTCAGTGGACAAATCCAGCTGGGCAATCCCTCAGTCCACAACAGCAAGCTCTTGTATATGGCTCAGATCCGATCAACATGCATGGACAGGCTCAGAGAAGCCCACAAAGTCTTCCACCTGCTCCTTGGGATATTCAAGATATGGGGAATGTACCACAGACAGGAAACAGATGGCAAGGACCTCTCTCGTATCAAAACAATATTCCATCAGGACAGCAATTCTATCAGCAACAACAAATTTTGGCATCTGGTCAGTATAATCCAGGCTATTCTGTAGTTTCACAGGATCAACTGATAAGAGCGACACACAACCTTTCACTTTATGATGCAAGGTACAACACTCCCTATCAAATGACTACTGATCCATATCAAAATATTTCCCCGTATTCTCAACAAGCTTCAGTTCCCAATAAACCAGTTAAGGCCGAAGATAGGCTTTTCTCAGATTTGGTTGACCTGGCCAAATCCAAAAATAAAGCAGCATCTAGTAATGTAGGAAGTTTGTAAAATAAAGAATTTCTTGTGGAAGTTTTTCAGCCATGCATATTGTATATTGGGTCATATGATATTTTAATTTTTCTGTACAAGCATCAGTTTAGTGAAGATGCTGTACAGTTTTATTTTTTTACTTTCAATTTGTTTGAGCATCATTGAGATGTCTTGTAATATGAAAAATTCTTTCATTTGTTTGAGCTTTCTGCATATTGCGTTTGGCTTTGAAAAATCTCATTTAGCTTGGACACATGCACATCACCATGATATGTTTCTAGTTAATCCTTTCCCGAAAATCTTGGGCAAATTGATATGATTTTCGAAGATATATCTTCAGAAGGATATACACTTGCTGATTTCTTTCTGTGAATACTGGATTCATTGAGTTGCACTTTTAATGCTGCAGGCCTTTTTGTTGGATTCTTATGTTAGGATTTTGTAGAGAGTTATGCCAATATTCTCACGCTTTCTGTAGTCAGAAGAATTCAATTGATTTTATGAGCTAGCTTGTTTAGCGAAAACTAAAAAAGCACTATTTGGAGGGGGTTTCTGATTCTGTACAGGTTACATGGTCTTCTCAATTTCATACTGTCTGGTTCTGACTTGCATATTTGTTTTGTAATCCGAGTATTGTTTATATTAACTTCTAACCATATCAAAATCATTATCCATGTAACGAATAGTATGGGCTTAACAGCAATCAACACGTCCATTTTTTACTTATGCAAAAGCTTGTGACCATGATAAATTAGCGCTGATGTTCGCAAATAAGTTGGTGCTGTTCTAACAGCATGTCTCAGGAGTAGAATGGATTAATGGCTGTGATGGGGGAATGGTACGAAATTGCTCAGAAGAGCGGCCAGTGGGTATCAGGAAAAGTGTTTAAATTATTTCAATTTTCATTTTCCATGTCATATCTCAGATTTGTGTAATATTCCTGTGTAGCAACATTGGTGTTCGACTCTGTCGAGGCATTTACATCGTTTGTTGAAGATTTCAATATTTTCATTAATACGAATAGTTCAGAGTTCAAGAAAAATGAAGTCCAAACTAGTGATCATCTCAAGCACGGCACATATTTTTTGGTAACGAGTGTCAATAAATCTAATTTTTGACAGATTATGTCCCTCAAATTAATAATATTATTTTTAAGGAATTTCTTGATGAACCATGTAAGCAGGGTAATCTATTGAAACGCCACATTTGCGCTGTACCATTGTTTGAACTATTAAAAGTCTAGACACTCTTAACATGCGTTGAAATATAGACGCACTTAAATCATTTTGAAACCATAATGAACAAAAAAATAAATTTATATTTCAGTTTTTGTAATATTGAATTGTTATTTGTTTTACGCACAACCAGTCCAGCCTTGACTCAGTATTTGGACAGCAACAGTTCATTTGTTTAGACGTTTATCACTTACCTGTACTTCAATGACTACTTGCAGGTTACAATAAATCATCCATTATGAAATTTTGTTTTTTCCCATTTTTTTGAATGTTTGTACATGTTTATGTACTTCAAGAATGCCAAAAATCTTCTTAAAGGCCACGTTTCATATATTGCATCACGGGTATGAATATAAGTCCAGCTGAAATATTCTCGATGAGGTGTGCATATGTAACTCTAATTGTTAGGTGTTCCTTCCCATAATGTAATCATTTATTGGTAGATTGAAGAATGAAGTTGATAGAAAACGGATAACAGAGCTCTGAATATGCAAAAGGCTCACAGCGAATAAGTGCCTGGTGAATAACTCTTGAAAGTTGTCAAGCGTTTGAAGCTGAGTGCACAAGTGTTAGAATCTTGTACATGAGCACAAAGCATGTGACACGAGTGCTCCCTTTTCAGTTTTGTCCATGCACATTATAATTTTTTGAATCTTTGTAGGCTCTTTTTTCCGGCCTATCACAATGTTTCAAGCTGTCGAAATTAACCAATCTACAATAACAAGGACAAATTTTTACCTTTTAGAATTGCTGTTTTAATTCAATTTCCAATTCTATTAGTTCTATTTGATGTAAAAATTTGATTTGGTAATGATGAAGTTGCTGTTTTATTATGTCAGGCCTAATTATAGTCGGAACATGGGGCACAAATAAAAAGCCAACGAAATGAAGCATTTAATTAGAATCATGCCTATTAGAATTGGCAAAGTCATAGGCTTAAATTTAAAATAATTAAATAAATAGTAAATGTGTAACTTATAAAATAATTATAGGTGTGAAGAGGGAATAAATCACTGAGTGCAATGAGAGAATAAATTGAGTGTGGAGAGAATAAATTATTGAGTGTGGTATAAAAAAAATATTAAGTGCAAATTTAATTAAAGAGGAGAGAAATTGTGAAGAGTAAAACAAATTAAGGTTTGCAGAATTTTTTTATCAGAGCATAAGTTATATTTCAGATACATACTAGTATGAAAATGTAATCAAATTTATCAAATAGACTTAAAACTTTACTTTTAAGTAAAGTTGACATGGTTATAATTTTATATTTAGTTTATTTTGTTAACATATTGTTCGTTCATGTTTAACTATATATATATATATATATTTCTCTGATAAATATATATTGGAACGAACTCATATATATATATATATATATATATATATATATTAGTTATTAATAAATGATATGTA
>MU226778.1:1399618-1412635 GCA_018584345.1 Thuja plicata | reverse complement strand
ACAACAGAAGCATTTGATTCTTCCTTTTGAAGGAATATGCTTGGATTTGTACTTGCCTTTTCTTTCTTTGTTATGTACAAATAAGACCTCTTCAGATTCTGAGTCTTCATTATGATCAAGTAGAATAGATATTACTCCTTCAAGCCTATTGGTTACCTTGCTTAATGTGAACACCATTCCAGACATATGTTTAGGCAAACTATTCGGAAGTATTGCTTTGGCATCATCATCTTTTACTTTCTCATTAATCCCAGCTAGCTGATTTAGGAGTGTGAAACTTACGGATGTGATCTGCCATTTTTGTACCTTTTTCCATCTTCAATCCTTACAATCTCTGCTTCAATGTTGTCTTGGCACTTTCTGCTTCAGATCCAAAGAGCTTGTTTAATGACTCCCAAATCTCTTTTGCTGATTTTGCAAAATCCAGTGTAAATATGCTTTTGATAAGCCGAGACTAATAGATCCCAAAGCTTTCTGATCTTTGATATTCCACTTCGCAAGGTGATTTGCATCAGTTGGTATAACTGAATTTGGTTCGACAACATCCCAAAGATCTTTTTCAATCAAATGTAGCTGCATCTGTATCTGCCATGTATGAATGTCTCTACCATCGTATTTCTCAATGAAAGTTAATTTATCCATAACTACTCTTTTTATCAACAGAAAATTAAAAAAGTTGTCAAGTTCCACTGAAAATGCACCTTTAACACAATTGAAGCAATTTTTAATACAGCAATGGACACTAATGTCAAGAAAATAATACAACTTGACTATGACATAGAATATCCCCTTATGAACCATAAATAAAAATCTATTATTGTAAAACTAATAAAAAATACTTGACTACAATCTAAGATTTTTGACCTGTTGTGACCATAATCATATCTTATGACATATCTACACTCAGAATTTTCGCTGCCAAACACTGCAAACTAGTGCTCAAGTATACATTCATTACCTTCTTTCGATTGCTCTGCAAATGATAGTCTCCATGCTCCTCGAGTCCATCATTCAGCCAAATACTCCAGTGCGAACAGCTAGCCAGGAGCTACTGATGTCGAGCACAATACACACAAACTTCAAACAATCTAATGAAGATCACATCAACTGAATACATAGAGTTTAAGACACGAATGAGTTAGCCACTAGGAGACTTCAAAAGGCATAATATGGCACAGATCTGTTATGAAAACGCTAAGGAACAGAAAACATTTGGGTCAAAGAATTGAGAGCTGGCCACCTCACAATGCCAGATCCTTTATTAACGTCATGATCCTCCAAAAGGATTGATGTGCTGCCAAAAATATCAAAGCGATAGTCACAATATGCCCTGCTGAAGGTGAATCACACGCCTTACAATATACAGCGTGAATAAATGCCTCAGACCGACCAAGTTAGTTGAAGACTGTAGTCATAGCAAAGCGTTAATTTGGACAAGGCCAGAGAGCTCTGATACCATATTGTAATATGGGCAGAGACAAACAAAGAAGCTATAATAATTAAACAAATAATTCCGTGCTTCACTATCTCATTCAATACAAACTACATACATATATAGGAGTTATGTTTCCTATATTATAGGAATGTTCCTATAACAACTCCATTATTGTGGGGTAACAAATAAACAAACTACTGTAATATATGAGTTGTTAAAACAACTCATAGTACGAACCATTAGACTACCACCAACAATTACTTATAATACTAACAACCTACTAGAAAGATATGATATCCCCAACACTCAACAAACCTACGTGAACACTAATTTCCAACATTTCATCCTTATCACTCCCATCCTTGCCTTCTTCAGGGCCAATTCTTCCAAATTCTATCCCATCACTTGCTAAATTAACCATCAAATCTGCCGCTTTGTTGGCCTCCCGATAGGTGCGATTGATTGTGAAGGCTTCAAAATATCAAAGAAGCTCTATTGCTCTGCCTAGGATAACATTAAGCCTCCAATTTGGAGTTGCACCAATCCTTATGACATTCATCACAATCACTGGGTTCCGTTCTATTTCGATTTTTAAGATATCTAAATCTGTGTACAGTAGTAGCCCCTCTGTTAGTGCTTTGAATTCTGCCTTGTTGTTTGTGTCTTCTTCTAAAGGTATTGCCATCTTGGCCACCACATAACCATCCCAAAAGTGGATAACATAGCCTGTCCTAGAAGCCCCTAGATTTCCCCGGGATGCTCCGTGGATATTTATTTAGCTTAAACCATCCAAATTGAGGGGGTGCCCAGGCACATTGGGATCTAGCTTGTAGACTTTCTGAACCCCCTTTGCTGAAGAAGTGTGGAATTTTCAATGCATGCTAGCAACATCTGATCCATTTCTAGCATTTCTGTGAAAAGGGGCAACCTAGTAAAATATGGTTAACCATTTCTTCACCGTGCTCACATAAAACACACCTTGATGGACCTTTGAACCCCATTTTCCAGAACCATTCTATGGTGAGGATTCTGCCTTGAAGGGCTGCCCATTTGAAGATCCCTGCTTTGGGAAAACACAATTTGCTCCAGCCTAGTTGGATGGGGAATTTAGTATTTGGGGATTGCCGCTTCCTGATTATTGCATTATACCCATCCTTAAATTGTCCTGATTTTGATCCCACCCATACCAGTTTATCCTGACCGTTTTGAAATGCCAGTGTTATAGTTCGAATAATGCTCTTAAGTTGTGTTAAGTCGTCTCTTGGGATGGGCAGATTTTCAAAGGATCTCTACTTCCAACTTGTTGAGGGGTTCTCATTTGCAATGTCCACATAATTTTTGATATAAGGCCCCCATTCTTTCTCAAAGAAATCTCTGAAATGTTCCGTGTTCATTATTTTATCTATGATTGGATGTCCACCTCATCAATCCTTCCAGAGCAATGCACTATGTCCATCAACTATATCCCATGATAAATGTTTTGTTACTACTTAGCAACTCATCAGCAAATATCTAGAGGATAATAGTCTCTAGAAGATATGAAGTCTTAGTTTGATGAAGAAAAAGATCTCATATTTTTCTTGGCTAATCATTTGCCCTAAGGCCATTGAACTTTGCTTAAGATCTTAAATTGCACTGCTTCCCTTTTTTCCCTGCCCTAAAAAGCATAGTGCTGTTTGCAAATTGCTGATGGGATATGAAAAGAAAGGGGGAAATTGGGTCCCCCTTGTCTCAGGCCTCTGGATGTCTCAAAAGATCCCTTAGGGGAACCACATACTAGGACCGAATATCTTGGGCTAGAGATCACTAAAAAATCCCAATTAATCCACTGTCTATGAAAGCCAAAAGCTTCTAAGCACTTGCAAAGAAACCTCTTGTCTACCTTGTCATATGCCTTCTTGATGTTGAGGTTGATTACAATGCTTGGCTGTTTGTTATTTTGTATGGAATGAATGGCTTCTTGTGCTATTATCACCCCATCTAAGATAGACTTACCTAGCACAAATCCGGTTTGTTCCTCTGAAATAATGAATTAGAGTATCCCTTTCAACGTATTGGCCATGGCTTTTACCATAACCTTGTGAATGGTATTGCAGATGGAAATAGGTTTGAATTCATCTATGCTCAAAGCATCCTCTTTCTTCAGGAGGAGAGTGATAAAGGTGTTACTTATCTCTCTCAAAAATCTTCGTGATTTTCTTGCTGCCTCTAGTGTCTCTACCAATCCTTTCCCTAGAAAATGCCAACATTTTTTAAAAAAGCTAGCTGGGAAGCCATCTAGACCAGGAGCCTTATCCGGATGCAATTGTTTAAGGGCCATCTCAATTTGCTCTGCTGAAAATTCCTTTGTTAACATCTTATTCTGTACATTTGATTCTTGGCTTGGTATATTATCCAATTGGGATTATTGAGCTCTAAAGTTTGACCCTTCCCAATTGTTTAGGATATTAGTGAAGAAGGATACTCATTCCCTAGCAATTTCCTCTGGATCTTTTGTGTTATTACCATCTCCTTTCCTTAGAAGGGTGATCCTATTCACATTCCTTCTTTGCTTGTTGCTGTTATGAAAGAATTTTCAGTTTTTGTCTCCCCCAACAAGCCACGTTTCTCTGGATTTTTGCCTCCAGAGTGATTCTTCTTTTGCTAACACATCTTCATATTTATTTAAAAGTTCTTTTTCTCTTAGGAACCTGTCCTGATCCATACCATGTTGAATGACCTCTTCATTTAGACTTTGTGTTGCCTCTTCAATTCTGTGCTTTGTTGAGAATATGTTTTGGAAGTGCTCTCTATTCCATTTCAATAATTTCTGTTCATTGAATTTAGTTTGGATATGAAGCAAAATAGCTTTGAGCCTTCAAACTAGTCCTCCATCCACCATGCTTCAACCATCTCAGAATAAAACCTTTGTCCTTCATCCACATATTTTCAAACTTGGAAGGACAATTCCAGGGTTTCTTATCCCCTGTTATTACTAGCTGAACATGGAAATGATCCAATCCAAGACATGGCATGATGGACAATTTAAAACCAAAGGTAAAGGTTGCTATATCCCCCGAAAGAGAAACTTGACTAGTTTCTCAACTATGTGACTGAAACCCAATCTTCTGTGATTCCAAGTATATACTTCATTCTCTGTCTCAATATCTAGGAGATTATTCCTATTTACCCATTCCCTAAAATGAAAAATCTATTTGGAATTGAGTCTTCCTCTAAATTCCACCCCTTTTTTTTTCTGAAAGGTGGAGGATGGCATTGAAGTCCCCTCCGATGACTGTATGTGGAAGTGGGAGATGATTAATAGAATTATCCAACTCCTCCCATAGCTCTTTCTTTTTGGTGTGAGCTATAGGTCTATAGATATTTGTCACCACAAAACTCAAATTGGTGGTAACACTTTTTATCACTCCTCCCAACCGGCTTTTCCTTTCAGCTAATATTTCAAAGGATACTCTTCCCAGATTCCAAAGGGTAGCTAGTCCCCTCGAGTCACCATCTGCTTGAACAACTTCGACTTTCCAATTTCCTAATTTTTTGTTAAAAGTCATCATTTCATCATTGGTCAGTTTTGTCTCTTGTAATAGTACTACTGGTTTTGTTAAAGAGACTTTGTGCTTGATCAAGCGCTTTTTGTTAGGGCCGTTTACATGGCTCCCGGGGAAGGGTTTTTTTCTTTCCTATATTCAGCAAAGTGGTGATCTTGGCCTAGTCATCCGCTGTCCCATCAATGGATCTGAGTTCATTTAGGGGTTTTCTTCCACCCCTTTTTCCTGATGATTTCCCACAATATGGTCTATCTTTATTTGGACAATTTTGGCAGATTCCAAGATTCTCGTCACAATTTAATCTTCCCTCTTTCTCTTGGTTTGTCTCTCCGAATAGATCTTGTTCTGCCTCTTCCGAATCATCCAATTCTAGAATTTCCTTGTCATCCCCTTCTTGTGAGGGAAACAGCCCGAAGAAGTCACATACTGCTTCTAATTCTATCGGATGGGGATTTTCTTCTACTGTGTTTTCTCTGACTTTATCCTTGTTCTGGATCTTATCTTCCTGTTCTTTCTAGGGGTTGTCTTTAATAAATTCAATGGATCCAACTCTAATTCATTCTGATGAAATTTTCTTTTCTTTGCCTGATTCTGTATAGTGCTTGGGAGGGCCAACTGTCTTTCTTCAACCTTCTCCTTATCCAGATTCAATAAATTTGATGTTTTGGTGTTTAGGCTTGGTTGGTTGCTATTCTTGCTTAATGCAGTTAATGGATTTATGACTGTTAACTGCAAATTTACCTCTCTTTGTAGGGCTTCTGTATTCGCAAGCAGTTGCGTTAGATTCTCCTTACTTATTGCCAGAACTTCCTTTAATTGATCTTGTGATCTGTTTACGCTTCTCAATAGATTCTTCCCTATTTTTGGCTTGGACTATAGCCCACTAATTAATGTTGGTCTCTTCCCCTTCCTCTAGGGTTTTATCTGTCTCCACCATTTTGCATTCTTGATCTTTTCACTGTATTTTCCCTATATCCCTGTTTTCCTCTGTTGATGACTTTGTCTGCTCCTTAGCCTTCTCAGCCCTAGTTTTAGAGCTACTTGCAACGAAGTTCGGCCCCAAAATACAAAGTCCTCCATAGTTTCCCATCTCTATCTCTATTTTCTGAAACCACTTTTCCCTCTCAGTTATGATTTCTAAGTTATCCAGATGCCTCAAATCTGTAATAAGAAATTGCTTGTGTGTAGAACATAGAATCTATATGGCAAGCAACATAGAAACATGCTTCAGCACCATAGAAGTCTTCAAACTATTTAGACATCTAGTTCCCCAACGCCTTCTTATTTGGAGCACTACATTGATCTCATGTTAGGTTCAGTTTGAAACTGACAGGGCCATTGGTATTTCACCGTTAACAAGCCTAAGTGCATAGGCTAAATCTTTAAGTCATTATGTCTAACTGGGGCAAAAAGAGTCTTTGTAGCGATATAAGAATATGCTAATTATTATTAGAATTCTTTTATTCCATATCTTATTAGGCTTGATACTGCAAGTCATATAAAATAGCAGCTGTTGGACGGGGAAAGGGAAGGCACAATCCTACATTACTACTTTTGAGTACACTGTACATGTAGATCAATGGATATGTACTTGTCCATTAATAGATATGTAGGCAAAGTAATTCCTCATGGTCTTGTTGGAAATTCATTGCCATTAATACATTCATTTTGATTTTTTTTTGTTTTCAGTAGCTCTTTCCTGTATTTCACTTGAGTTTATTATTCAAGGAAAGCTTTCATATTTGATGTGCTATATTGTGATCTATCAAGTTTATTAATGAAGAGATCTTTTTTGTTTTTTTCGTGTCTGAATAATGCAGGTGGCCAAGTTGCAGAGGGCATGTTTGAAAAACCCTGCAAAGGTGAACGTTTCCCTTTAAATGACCCTGGTGGTATTTGTTTGAATCACCAATTTTTTATCAGAAAAATAAAATGCATACCGGACACTAGTAACTTAGTTACAATGGTCACATGTCAAATTTGCAAAAAATTGACGTTGTTCTTAAGCTTATTGTTTAACACAATGCTCAGTTGATGGTAGACGATATGTTGGTCTAGTTGTGCATCTGAATTATTTGAGTTTATTAGCACCTTTTGTTCATGTAAGGTATAAGATTGTATGCTTGATTTGCGAACTTAAACCATGGTTTTAATCATTCACCTTGATCTATTGGATGTTAGATATTTCTAAAATAGATTGAGATTTTTCAATATTTCTGTGTCGAATGACATCAGGTGGAAGTATCTTCAAAGTATTCAACTGTAGATTCACTGAAGCAACAATATCTTTTTGTCCCTGCAAAATACAAGGTTCTTTCTTCCTCTTTCTAGGATTTGTAGTGGATACATTTACACTCGTACTATGCCTCTTGTAAAACTTGCATATATGTAGTTTTTTCATGTAATTTTTTAATTTGTTTTTAAAAATTAAAATTTGACATTCATTTTCCAGTGGATACATTATTTGGAAGTTCATGACGAAAGATTCATAAGTTGCCTGATTTCAACCTGTGCATTTTGCATTATTTTTGATTGATTAACAGTTATTACAGGTTACACAATTATACATAACTTGTGTTAAAGATGATTCATAATAAAGAAAAACTAGAGTTTTGATGCCAGGGCAAAAGCCTTTTTATCGAGTTTGACTTTGTATTTGTTGGCAGGATTGCTATCTTGTTTATCTTTTAAATGAGCTGTCTGGAAGTACTACAATGGTTTTCACTCGTACATGTGAATCTACAAGACGTCTTTCCTTGATCCTCCGTAATCTTGGACTTGATGCCATTCCTATAAGTGGTCAAATGAGTCAGGTTATTCTTTTTTTTGCCAAATTGAGCTATCTTTTTAATCTGATAATGCACATTTCTAAAGCTTCTTGATATTTTACTTTTGAAATTTGAAGTTTACTGGCTGTGTTGATCTGGTGTAGCCAAAAAGAATTGGAGCCCTAAACAAGTTCAAGGCTGGGGAACGCAACATCCTTATTTGCACGGATGTTGCTAGCAGAGGGCTTGATATTCCTTCTGTGGATATGGTCGTCAATTATGATATACCTACAAACTCTAAGGTTCGGTCAAAATATAGAGTTATTTAATATGCAAGATATTTAACAGATTTTGTGTTTTTATAAGCTGGGTATTTTTATTACAAAGTCTGCATAACTTGCACTAAAGTAAATAATTTTAAGAATATTTGACAAACATATAAGAAGCTGGTTATAGCTAGCTGAGATTCCATGCGCGCGTGCGTGTGCGTGTGCGTGTGTGTGTGTGTGTGTGAGAGAGAGAGAGAGAGAGAGGGAGGACATGTTAATTTTCCTTTCCTAACTGATGGCTGCACTTGGAATTATTATTAGAAAGTCCTTATAAACATGTGCTAAATCAGATTTGATTACTGTAAGAATGCTTTACAAACATATAAGAAACTGACTGATAGTAGCGTTGAGATTTTATATTTAGCAGAGATAAACTTTTATCTCCAAGCTAGAGGGCTTTTAGATGTCTTAAGAACCAAGTATATGATTTTGAACTCTGTCATTATGGACTAAAGCTAACAAAGGGACTAATTGTAATTTTTAAGACAGGAGAAATTTTTTCTGCATAACGCTTTAGTTATCCCTGACTTTATTGCATCTTTGGCGGCTATAAATTAATTAGCAGCTTTACTGCACTATTGCTTGATTTACAGAAAACATAGGGAATAACTTGGCAAAAAATCTTGTGAATTCTGTTTTGTCTAAATGGATGTTTTAAATTTCTTTAAATGCTCTTGCATTAAGATCTCGACACTTGTTTCTTATCTCAAACCCAAATAATCTGTCTCAGGAAGTAGAGTTCTTGCGTCAACCATTTCTGGTTTTGCTCAAACTGATATGATATGCATTCTTCCTTTCTGCAGTATCCTTTTCACATCCTTCCTTCTCTGGACTCGTGTTTGAACCATTGCATTTTTTAGTGGTCTTCAGAAAATGCTGGGAATAACTTAGCAAATATATCGTGAAGCAAGTCTGTTATGTCTAAATGGATGTTCTAGATTTTTTTTCTTGCCCTTGCATGAAGAACTTTGCACTTCTCTCGTCTCTCAAGCTCAGATAATAACCCTCTCTTGGATGTAGAATTCTCAGGTTAGCCATTTTGAGTTTGACTCAATCTGATATGGGTTGCGTTTCTCTTTTCTGCAGCTTCCTTTACATATCTTTCCATTTCTGGACTAGTGTTTGAACCATTGCAAGTTCCTCTTTTTTCCTTTGTAACTGGTTGGTTTGAGAGGACTTCATTCTGGTGAAAATTGAAATAGAAATGAGCTCACAGATTTCCAATACTAGTTGCAACCTTATAAGATTAACTTGGACTCCAGTTTAGATACTTTGAATTCACTTTTGTCAAGTGTGGGATGGTAAAAAAGAGTGTTGCAGTTAGGTAAATGAGAAGACTTGAGGATAGGAGAGTGGCGTCAAATTTTTATGGGGATCTTAAGTGCCAAGGACTTCTAGGATGTCTTTGGAATAAGAGGGGATCTAATGGCTAGATAGATTTTTGTCTTATGGTTCTAACTTGGTATAAGTTATCTGCAGCTTACTTGGACTTATTTGATTTCCTTCTTTGGCTTTTTAATTGGGTTTTTTTGTATATTTACCATGGTTGCTAGGAGATTGGTGCTGGTACATTTGTTTTCGAAAAATAGGAATTGAGGGTAAACCGAGATGCCACTTTTCTCTAATATAATTTACTAATTTATCAATTTGCTAACATTAAACCTGTAGACCTAGAAATGGATGACATAGAAGTCTTTTGTGTTGCTTCAAACAAAAGTTGCATGGACATGGATACGGATGTGGAATTTTCGAGACCCCCTAATATGAATATGGCTGGATACAACTATATATTATAATTGATATCTCAATATTAATATATTTTTAAATTATATTTAGTTTAATTTACTATTAATATTACACTAAATTCACGAGTGTAAACAGATTTTAGATTTCTCTATCATACTACTTTGATGGATAGTAGTTTAAAAGCTGGGAATTTTCTGGCCTCGAGTAATTGTGAGATAAACTCGCTCCTGGGTTTCGATTAAATATCGTGGCATTTTTTCTGCAAAAATTGCCAAAAATTGTGCTTCTCACTAAAAATTAGGGCCACACAAAAACGTGTTAAACATTTTGACTTAAGGAAGGGTTGAGATTTTATATTTTCACTCATATTTTTGACTTTAGACTGATGCAAACCGAACCACAAACACTTGTCAATATCATATTACTAGGGTACTATTTTGACCACAAGGGCTGGAACAGTTTGCACGACGTACTAGGGGATGTGGGTAGCGTATTCTGCAACCTTGCTTCAAACCCACGATCGAAGTCTTTTCCAAATTTGTCCAGGACTTTTTGTTTTTTCAATTGGAACTGGAGGAAACGTCAGTGGGATGTTTCTTGCAAGCAGGGATGTTTCGGCAAAGGAAAGTAAATCATTATAAACATCAATTGTCACTATGTATGCACAAAGCTTCTTAAGATAAAGTCAGGCAACTATATAAAACACAATTGTTTGCTAGAAAAATTCTAATCACTTTCTATCACCTTTTAATTCAGTTTTGTCATATCATAAGAGATGTGACTTGGTTAATTTGTTTATTTGCTTATATTGGCATCTGTGATTTGTATCTCCTAAATGCTGTGTTTGTGAGTGTTGAATGGATGGTTTTTGTTAGGGGTGTACATGGATCACTTTCATGTTTTGCTTGTGTTCGTTTTTTGCACATTCTTTCAGGATTATATCCACAGAGTTGGAAGAACAGCTCGTGCTGGTAGGTCAGGTTTAGCAGTGTCTCTTGTGACCCAGTATGATGTTGAACTTTACCAGCGTATAGAACAATTGATAGGTAATTTTTTAATCTTATTTTTAACAATTCATATCATTATTTATATGAATAGAGTAGATCTTGATCAATTGCTTTTTCTTGTTGATAGGCAAGAAACTGCCTGAATTTCCATCAGAGCAAGAAGAGGTTTTATTACTACATGAACGAGTTAATGAGGCACAAAGAATTGCCACCATGGTAAAAATTTGGGTTTCGTTTATATACAATTACAAAAATTATTATTATATTGTACATTTCTAGTCTCATGCCTTCCAGGCAGATCAATTTGTGAATTAATCTCTTTTTTTCCTGGTTTTTCTTGTGTCATCTGTTTCCTGCTTTGCACCAATGGTAGAAACTTCGTGAGAAAGAAGGCAACAAGAAACACAAGAAACGGGGAGATGATGGGGATGATGATGTCGACGATAGAGGGTTTACAGGTTCCAAAAACAACAAAAAGTTAAAGAGATCAAAAGGACGGTGATGACTCATCTAGGATTTTGCTGTATGATAATTGGCATTTTAAATGCTATGATTTATAGATTAAGAGTTGGTCAGTTTTGTGACTGACATGGCCAGGAAACTCTGAGCTAATGTACTATTTGATGACATTACATATCCAGAATATGAACACTATTAAATACTTTTTCAATTGTACTTGCATTGTCTTTCTAGGGAAGGGTCATCCTCTTTTTCAAATCTGATGGCAGGAAGAACTCTTTTCTGTAAATGGCATGCATGATTGCATTATTTAGTTCAATATTTGCTGTTTGTAAAGAGTACTTCATACTCCGTTAGATGTGAAATAGCATACAATGAGAAACTATATTCAGAACATATGAACTAAAAGTGGGATATATCTGACATTTACAAGGAGCTGTTCCAGCATATCTCTATTTGGTCTTAGTATATTGTTAGTATATATAACTGATGATTTGTAAACTGGGGCAATTATGCCATACTCTAGTCACAAATATTAGATTTTAATGTGAAGCTCCCAAACCACCTCAACTTTGCACGGTGCATCAATACCACCAATGGTGGATTCCAGCTTTCATGATGATAAACATGTAGAACAAAATAAATATTTCAACAAAAAACATACTGATGGAGAAAACCTCAAATGGGTAGTGAACTCTAGTAAGAGTGATGGTTTGCTCTTAATGTGATCAATCCAGGGTTACGATGGGACGAAAACCACTGATAGAATGACAATCCTCCCTCTTATGGGCATGTAATTTTGTAAAACCCTTCCTCCAGCTAAAGTGAAATCCAAAAGGAAGAGAAACTGGAGTGTTGCATGCTTTGGAACCTCAAAGTCAATCTTTTTTGGGCTTTTTTTTATTGAAATAAGACCTTTTGGTCTTTCATGCACTTATGCTACTTATAGACGTTGCTAGAGTAGTCCAAATATAAATTGTGAACGTTATAAAAAAATGTGTCTTCAATAATAAAGTATGCAACTTCAGTTAGTTGTGTGTTTTATTAGCAACAACCTTTCCAAAGCCACAACTTCTTCATATGGATTCAAAATGCACTGACGATTGTTTTGAAGGTGTAACAATCTTTGTTTTTCATTGACCTTTGTTTTCAGCTTGCAACAAGACCACACTTGTTGCATGACCCCAATGGTCCAGACGTTAAAAAATGGATTACATTACATAACTCCCCTAATGGTAAACTTTTGGTCCCCAAAAGCTCACGAAACTGAAAATAAATTTTAAGTGTCTACTCAAAAATCTTCCTCAACGTTACCTGGTAACACTCAAGTCTTTTCATTTCTAAAAGATGACGAATCAAACATTGTGACCTACAAAACTTACAAAATCATGTGCAAGTTACACATCCTCCATAAAAGAGAGGTGTGTGCAAAATTAGAATGCCCTCACAGGCAACTCCAGATACCGTGACCACACAAGCTTTTGAAATAGCACATATTGAGTGCTAAACACATTCTTCGATTGGTTCACACAATGTCTACTCTCTTGGAAGACTCTTTAAACCATAAGTGTACCGAATCTACTCTCAAATCCTATTGTCTACAAAATTACATATTTTGGAAATACTTATGCAACTCCTACATGAGTGCATTCAACATCCAAATCTTGCACTTTTGCAACACAATTATGAAACTCGGCACACGAGATAACAAATTCCAAGCACAAGCTT
>MU226778.1:1355063-1374636 GCA_018584345.1 Thuja plicata | reverse complement strand
CTGATCTCTTTTTGGGGTAGGGTTTTTCCCACTGGGTTTTCTCTATTTCCCCGGTTTACAGAGATTTCCTTGTTGTTGGGTACCTGATCAGGCCTTGTTGCCGGGACCCATTTCTTGCTTTCATAGTATTGCTAGGTCAGCTTTCTCCCTGCGTTCAGCTTAAGGGGGGGTGTTAGAGTATTATTACTCTATTAGCTTAAGCTTCTCTTAGGTGCGTTATTAATTAATTCTTAATTAATAATGCGCAACCTAGTTTTTCCCTTTTAGGGTTTCGTTCACCTTTTTAAGGTTGAACTCTGTACTTGTTATTCATTAACTCAGTTGATATTTTTGCTCTCACATTTTGAGTGTCTTGAGTTAAATGAAAATGTTAATGATGGTCAAGATTGTCTTTTCACTCAAAGCATCACATGAAAATTATTTATGATAACACAAATATTATTATTAATTTGTCACTCAGCCTATAAATTTTTTTCTTAATCTTGATTTTGTTTCTTCCTCTCAATTACAAATTTATATCACTTTGATTTTTAATTTGTCATCTTAATTATGAATTTATTAAAATTTATGCTTAATTCACCACCCCAAACAAAATTTATGGAAAATTCAGCTTTCCCCAATTTAATATTTGTTAAATATTAAGTCTTCATTCACCAAATCTATTAAAAACATGAATGAATGTTGATTAGTCAATCATACACAATTTATTTTGAATTTGTATTTTAAGATAAAATAGCCAGACATTCTACTACTTATCAATTTCAGAAAATTAAAAAATATATATTAGGAAGATTATGTCTCTATTTAAGGAAATCTCCAAAAACAATTATAGATTTTTTAGGATTAATTCTTAAAGTATATTCAAAGTATAATCACATCACTTGTATTTGCTCCTTGTTGTCTTCCAACTTTCTTGTATTGTTACTTGTTGTCTTCCACCTTTGTGAAATAGTTAGAATGATCAATAACACTT
Source organism: Thuja plicata (assembly GCA_018584345.1). NCBI lineage: Eukaryota > Viridiplantae > Streptophyta > Pinopsida > Cupressales > Cupressaceae > Thuja > Thuja plicata. The sequence goes on along the minus strand of MU226778.1, from coordinate 1,373,663 downwards.
GACTAAGGCAAAAAGCAAGGACTTTGAGCTTTCTCACATAAAATATATTAAATTGTAAAAATATCATCCAACATCATCAACTTTTTTATTTCAAATTTTCAATGTAGTTAAATATTTATTCTAGATATATAACAATAGTATCAAATCCACAACAAAAATTGAACTTTGTAAATTTTATTCAAAACTACATTTACAAGACTAAAATCTACAATTATAAAATTGAATCAAACCTTTACACAATATTAAAATTTACATAATATAATTATCTGAAATTGGATTCAACAAATTGAATAATAAACTTAATTGCACTCAAATCCATCCTTCAAAAAAAATACTCACGCCAAACTTTTGTATCTAAAACAGTGTAGATATTATAACATTTACATAAGCTAAAAAATTTCTTGATCAGGTGTAATTTCTTCTTCACCAAACTGGAATTGTAATTACAGACACCAAAGTGATTCAGCTTTCTTAAAAGCTCGAAGTTTGTTTTCTAAGGTTGATGTGATGTCTACTAATAAGCCTGGTTGGTAATGATATTGATTTGCTTTTATATCATTTTCAGATCTATGGGTTAATTTTATATAAGTTTTGTGTAAATAAAAAAAATTATATTAAAATTTTTAATTTTTTATTTATTTAGATGGTTTATTTTAAATTATATTTATATAAATCTTATTGAAAATAAGAGTGTAATTTTAAAGGTTAAACAATTTGAAATTTAAAATATGTGATTTAATATCTTAATTTCAAAAATTGTAAAAAAGGATGTAGAGAGTGGAATTACTCATGTTTATTCAAGATTTACAGAGTTCAAGAAGAAAGAAAATTATATGAAAATCAAATAAAATATCACTTTCACTATTTACATTATATTTTTTTGATTTATTTAGGTAGTTCATCTTAAATCAAACTAATATAAATCTTATGAAAAACAAATATGATTTCAAAGAAATCATTTAAACAAATTAAAATTTAAAATATACTATTTAAACTCAACCTGAAAAATTGTGTTAAAGAATTTGAAGGCTGAAATTACTATTGAAACCATACAAGATTTGAAGAGTAAACCATAATTAACCATTAAAATATTTGAAAGGTATTCATTTAGAGATGGGAAAACTAAGAAAAACTGAAAACTGTTAAAAAAAAAGTTGAATGATATCTATTCACGCATAGGCAAACTATTTAAAGTTGGGCATGTTGGGATTCATGGCATTTATTTTTAATATAAATGTGATTCAGAATAAAAGGAAGAAGTCATGAATTAAACTGACGTTCGTGGCAGATTGCTCATCCAATTACATGATGTATTAAAAGCTAAATAAGCAACGAAAACAACTGAAATTGAGAACCAAATATTTAAAGAATCTGCCAATAGATGACATTCAAAAGATAAATTGAAAGTAAACAAGAGGGCCCAACCGGGCTCGATCCGGTGACCTCTCGATCTGCAGTCGAATGCTCTACCACTGAGCTATGGGCCCTTTATGTTTATATATTAAAGGACTAAACATATACCTTATAATTTTGAAGTTGTCTAATTGACTACCTACATAACATGGCTCTATTTAATTAAAAATAGAAAAATGTATCATTTTTCTTATAGATTAAAACGCATAATAAATGAAGTTGGATCAAATTAAAAATCAATTCCCAAGAAAAAAACATATATTTATACTTCAACTATTTCATAGATATTAACATGCAAACTATCAATTAACACCTTAGACTAAGAGCCAAGCTGAACTAATTAAACCGTGGTAATAAGAATTCAAGGATCATTTGGAGTGATAATAATTGCATTAGTGGTCTAAGAAATAATGAGACATTTTTTCTTATTTTACAAAGATTTTTTTTACTTCTGATGGGAAAATAATAGAGGCACGAAACTAGGTAGATTCCTTCTCTAAAAAGAATCTATAAAGAGCATGGAGAATTAATAAGAAAATACATAAAGAAGAAAATATTAGTGTCATTAAGGTGTTAAAAAATTACAAATCTCCTGGAGAGAATGGCCTACCTATTAAATTTTACAAAAACAACATGGAATGGGTTAGTGGGGATCTCCTTCAATTATAAAAAGAAGCTATCAATAGAGCTTTTTTAGGTAATAACATCAACAGAGGGATACTTAAACTCCTTCTAAGGAGAGTGATTAAACTCTTATTAAAAACTAGAGACCCGTGTACACTGCCTAATGTGTCATACAATATTCTTGTCAAGGTACTAGCCCTAAGATTAGTGACTATACTTCCTTCTTCTATAACATTTAATTAAACAGGATTCATAAAAGGAAGATATGTATTGGAAAACCTCTTGACAACTTGGGAGGCTATGGAATGGGCAAGAACATCCAAACAAAATACTATCCCTTTTCTTCTTGATTTTGAAAAATCATAAGATAGAATTGAATGGTCATTCATTATGAGGGCTCTGGAAGCCTTTGGATACCCTTTTCAATTATGTTGAATGGTAAAAACCCTAATGAAAGATGCTATAATACAAGTGGTCATCAATGGTTCACATTCTAAACAATTTACTCTATAGAAATCCATTACATCGGAGTGTCCCTATTTCCCCTTCTCTATTTGTAATTGTGTCTGATGTTATTTTCTATCTACTAAGGGAGTCATCCTCAAGCCCTACAATAAGACGATTTCCACTTCCTAACAATGAGGACCTTTTAAATATCCAATTTTTAGATGACATTGATTTATTTGTCAATCTAGAAGAGAATAACTTCTACAACCTAAAGCAAAGGTTGGATCTATTTTGTAAATCTTGTAGATCCAATTTATCTACTACAAAGACAATTATTCTCAATTAGAATAGCTCCCCCTATTTGGTTTTCCAATTATGAATTCCAATGGAGTCACCCTAATTTATAGGTAAGATATTAGAGGATTTCATTTGCTACAAACCCATGCCTCAAGGATATGTGGGGGTAGATTAAACAGAAAATTGAGAGAAAGATTAGACAAATGGAACAAATAGTATATGTCCTTGGCAGGGAGAGCACAAATATGCCAAAAGATTATCCCTTCCTATAGCCTTTATTATTCCTCAATTTTGATTTTTAGCTATTATCAGTAACTGAAATCCAAAAGAGAATCAAGAAGTTCTTATGGCCAAATGAGAATTGTAATAGGAAGATACATTCAATAAAAGGTGATTGGTGTTGTGTAGATAAATCTAAAGGGGGTATAGAATTGAAAGATTTCAAAATGCATAAAACGGCCTTGGTTTTTAAGAGGATCCTCGAGGCTCAAAATGGGGATGAACCTTGGAAGGTTTTGGTTAGGAATAATATTTAGGAAGTTGTGCCCAAAAAGCTAAATATTGGAAGCTTATCCCCTTTTGTGACATCTTATTTAATAAATTCTTTGTCCCTTTCTTGTTCTAATATTTTTAGGAGTTTGTGGAAGCCCCGAGAGCATGTCAGGATTAAGATCTAGAGTGTTGGTGCTTTGGAAAATAAGAAAGTCTAACTCTCTAAGTCTATTTGGTAGATCTTGGAGCATAATAAAAAAACCCTTGTGCCTCTACAAAGTTGTTCATAAAAAATATGGACCAAGAAAGGCATTAAAGTCTTTAGTGATATTCTTGAGAATGGTATGTTAAATTCCTACCCCTCTCTTTGTACTACCTTTTATATCTCTCCCTCAAATTAGAGAGCTTATACAATCCTTACAAAGGAATTTATTGTAATAAATTTTCCAGTTAAGTATGAACATAACTCTAACATTCTTGATTCTTTTGAATGGATTGATGACATAAACTTGCTCAAAGTTATAACTAACAATGTTTATTAGGCATTAATTGATGCTAAATGTACTATTAAACATATTAATGACTTCTGGCACTTGGATATGTCTAGAAATCAATAGTTCAATGTTTTATTTAAGTTCTTGTGGTCTAATACTATTGAATCAAATATGGCATGCTTTAGGTCATCATTAGTACTAAAAATACCTTGTAGCATGAGTTCTTCTAGTTCATATATTTGCAATATTTGTAAAAAACTAGATTCTATTAGACATGCTTTTTTAAAGTGTTACTTTGGTAAGGAGCTTTGGAATATCTTTTGTGATAATCTTGAGATTTAGGGTGATATAAGTGGTATTAATTTGAGGGAGATTCTCTGTGGTTTAGTATCTAAACTAGATAAAACAATAAACTTATTTTGTTTCATATTTTCTATTGAAATTCTTTGGACTATATGGAAGTACAAAAATGAGAATAAGCTATAGTGAGGGACAACAATCATTGATTCTTCAAGAAGACTTGTAACTTATAGTATTCCTATGCAATTGAATATGACTATGGAGGTCTCTAAGGACAAATTCATCCATTTGAAGAATGGAAGACTAGAAATGAATATAGGAGAGATTAAATATATTTCATATTGGTCATTCAATGAAGCTAACCTTCAAGAAAGAATGCTTGGAGTTATAGAGGAAGAATAAAAATAAAATGGTAGGGAGTATGAAAGCTACAATGGCATGGGATATGATTTTAAGAATTTGAAGGTAAATTTTTGTCTGCTACCTTCTCCCGCCCATCTTGATCGAATGTTGGTAGAGCTCATGTGTCTCGGCCTCCTATGAGGGAGATGGGTGTTGGGGCTTCCTGTGTCGAATGAAATATCTCACTCTTTTCAACGACTCCTTCTCCAATAGGTTTGTGCACTATGATGGATTCAACGGTTTTGCGCACAGCAACTAACGTTGTTGATGTGGCTACAGTTCTTGGTATTGTGGTGACATTTGATATTTGTGATAATATTGGTGTTGATGGGGTTTTTCTTTCGTTATTTCAAGTGAATAGTGGGGAGTCACCCTAAACCCTCTTCCTCATCTCTTCTTGGGTTGGAGTTGGATCCACACCTAGTTGTCGGTGGTTCGGGGGTTGTTACTACTGCTGGGGGAAGGATTTTCCACCCACCCCCTCCAAAGTCTTATGTTGGTGGATAAAGCTATGCTCATGTTGCCAAATTTGTTGCTACTATTCCTCCAAAGGTGAAAGTTTAACTCATTGCCTCTCTCAAGGCCTCCCCTGTGGTGATGTGTGGCCCGAATGTGATGGATAATGTGGATATCTACCAACATCATGGGTTGGTTTGTAGATTCACTAGTCTCTAGCCTTATCTTCTAGATCTACATCACTCTGTAGAAAATTCTTGGCAACCCTTAGTCTCTGGTAATATTAAACTTTTCCCTTGTTCAAAGGGGTTTTTTATTGTTGTGGTTTTTTCCTCTAAATACCATAATTTGGTGTTGAGCAAGTTGTGGGTTTGGGGGAATCACTCTCTTTTCGCCAAACCCTAGACAATCTCCTTCAACCCCCTTAGTGAACTGCTTAATGTACAGTTCATGTGGGTTTGTCTCTCCAATCTCCCACTCTATTTTTGAGATATTTCTTTCTTTGAGGCCATTGGAAACTCTATTGGTCATTTCTTGAAGGTGGATGAGACTACAACTTCATTGGGTCACTTTCATTTTGGTTGGCATGCATATCTCCACACCATTGTCTGGGGATGTGGCACTCATGGTTGGGGATAGGCATTGGACTCAATCACTGGATTATGAGGGCATCCCCTTTCAGTGTTGGTAATGCTTCTCTACTAGACATCACGCTACAGACTATTCTCTTTTTCATCGTAAAGGTGTTGCCACTTGATGGAAGGATGAAAATGATGATCAATCAATCTTCTAATTCTCTCTTTAATTCTACCTTCGAGGACTCCTCATCAATTGACAATGAGGATGAATCTCTTGTTGCGAATTTGGGTGATGCTCCTACTACAAATCTGAGTCATGCTCCTGTTACAAATCTAGGTGATACCCCAGTTATAAACCATGTGGATACCACTCCTCCTACTAGTGTGAAACCCTCTAGCCGTATGGACCCTTCTTCACCTTCTTCTACTACTCTGGTCCAAGTTTCAGCTGACAATGTACAACTTTCTTAGCACTCCAGCCATTGTGCTGACAGAAATCCAAATGGTGCATCATTAGTGGCTCCCCCTTGTGGTGGGGATCCTAATGAAAGCATCACCTAAATGATTGTCTGACGCCGCAAGAAAAATAGTTCTTCAAACTCGCACTCTTTTCCATGTGCGGTGAGTGAGAAGCCCTCTCACTCTTGATGGGGGCTACTAGCCTTCGTGCTAGTGTATTATTATTTTTATAGCACTTGTTATACTTGTGTGTTGTTAATAAGTCGCTAATGGCTTGTAAAATCCAACACCCCTATTTTAGTGTTATTATTCTCTTTGACGCCTTTGGGTTGTGATTTTCTAAGGGTCATCCCCCTTGTTAGGTTGTTGATTATAATAAAAAAACAAGTAGGACTACAATGGAAATTTTGTTATCTTTTCTTGTTATATTTAAAACAGTGACATGCACAAGTTAATATATATTTATGGAAAGGGCTAACTTTGTCATTTTATGTTGTCCTCAAACCTTGTGTAGTTTGCACAGGATTGTAGTAGGACTTATGATATAAAAATGTAAGAGTTGATACTCTATATTTAATACAAAAAAAAAAGATCGACTAACTACCAAATATTCACATTAAAGTCATTTAAAAATAAGATCTTTCAAGACATATCAAGATGAAATTGCGTGAACCAAGAGCTCGTTTATTTAGGAAAGGTGAAATTTTAATGCAAAACTACTATTTTTTTGTAAAACGGAAAATAAACTTTCAAATTTGGGTTTTGTTTACAAATATTTATGATTTATGTTTTATATTTATAAATTTAAGTAATTTGATAAAAAAAAGTAATTTAGATTTGAGTGACAATCCGGTATGATCATATAATCTTTCTTTTTGTAACAGATTAGTTAGAAACATGTAATACAAAAAGGAAAATATTAAATAGAAATAATGTTGTACCATATCAATTGATAAATTGTGTTACAAAATAGTGTTGGCCTCTTTGAAAAGAAAACAGTTTTGAGCAATGTTCAATACAATAGAATTTATAGATACTTGTACAATTGCTTATACTTCATATAATTTATACCATTTATATTCAAGTGAATTATGCTTTTTGAAGAATATTAAATTATTAATAATAGCTCAAGGTATGACTGACAAAGCATATGCACTCAAAAGCTTCATTACAATAAGGAAAGATTCAGGATTAAGGGGTGTCCTAATATCTATCTATCCCTTGAAATGGTTTCCTCAAAGTTGAAGAGAAGGAAATCATCGTTGAATATGGTGAAGGGGTTACCAAGTAGCATATTTAGATGCATGGAATGCTATTAGAACAAGACCTCAATGAGTGTGTAGTTGTTAAATTTGCATGTGTAAACAAGTATGCTTCTGGCTAGAAAATGATGTATCCTTCAAAATAAAGATCAAAAATAATAATTTGACTAGTATATATTGACTAAAAAAATTCAAACAAATTTGGCAGAATCACAGAAAGTTTATGCTCATCCTCAACCTCCTTCCTTTCGTGACATTGTGACTAGAGTTGTCCCTGTGATTATTCCCAATAGTGAGGTTCCTCTAGTGGTGTCACCTAATAAAGTGAAATTATCCAACAATTATAAATATCCTCATATGCACAATCATGTGTGTGTGACATAAGACCTTTTCTCTCATGCTTCCATAGGTGAGGAGATGTCATCAAAGATATTCTAGATGAGGGGTAGTAAATCCAAGGCGTAAAAATTAATATTAGAGGCCCAGGATGTCATGGGAGAAGGAAAATAATACGCCATGGTTGTCCTCCTGACAATGAGAAAATGCAAACAAAAAATGAAGCTTTGGTTGATTTTTCTATCTCAAGGGTTGTTTCTAGATTGTAGCTCTCTCATCAATCTGTTTTCTTCAATTCCCCTCCTAATTTTTCTAGGTATAGTGCATGTGATCTTTCTTGTTATCATTTTCACTACTCTTTCATAGTTTATTTTGAATCTTTTCTTGTTTTTTTTTTAACAATTGATACTATACATGAGAGTGGACCCCCACTCCACAGTTTATCAATCAAAAAAATCAAACAAAAAAATGAAAGAAATGATGAGCATGAGGAAGGAGGGAATTTTAATTTGTTAGGTATTGGGTTGGTACATTGGATAACATTGTAATGGCTATAGAACCTAAGGACAAGCTTTTAGCAACCTATAATAAAGTTGTAATCAAAGGAAAATCATATAACCAAGCCAAAAATAATATTTAGAGAAGTGTTGATTGACCTATTGCTTCATGTGATTCTAATCCACGTGGAGATTTACATGAATCATTTTAACAATAGTGTTTCTTTTGCTAAATGTGTTGAATAGGCTGAATAACTAAGAGGGAGTGAATCAGTTTTTCCCACACAAGTTATAAAACTTTTCTCATGTTGGTCAACTCATAAACAACAGTATTATCAACTTTAGAATTATTTTTTTTAAGCACATCAAACATCCACATAAAATGTAAGCATTAAGAACAGAGAAACACCAACACAGGGAACACCAAGATTTTTATGTGGAAACCGAAGATGGGGAAAAACACTCATGAAATGTAAAACACTTATTAAGGTGGAACTGGTATGGTGATTTTTACAACGGCTCACTGTCAGTATTTCTCATTGCAGGTACAATAAGGATCACTACCATAATATTAAGGCTCACTTCCAATACACAGAAGCTCACTACCAGAAAATATGAAAAGAGATAGAATCCACCACCGAGATCAACACACTGTTGCACAGGAACACAAATTCTCTATCACTTTGCATATCATCATGCATGAGTCTTACAGTAATATAGATACAAACATTAATCCTTAATCTAGACCACACTCAATGACAGAACTCCTCACTCATATATATGCAGCAATAAGAAATCCACTAGGTCGGCTAGAAAATTTGAAATAGGTCAAACCAAAACATTCCCACGGTGGTAAGGAATGAAATGAGGACCACCTCAATCATTATAACATGCCTATCTCAAGTTAAAATGCTACATTGTCTTCAAAGCATTTGGTGCCAATAGAGATGGTGAGCACGTTACATCCACATAGTCGGGATCAAAAATATACAAGGGATACGCATCCAAATAGGATCGATCCAAACAACCATATGTTGCATCCAACGGAGAACACTCACCAAAACCCGTTGGTCACAACTTCAACCGAAGTAAACGGACTATCGGTGCACATCAACTGATACACAACCGATACGCCAAACCGGTCAGTTCCACAACAACCGATACACCAAAAGGTTGGAATAAGGATATGTTGACATCAATGACAACATTGCTGATAGAAACATGGATCACATCAACCTCACATTATAAAAAAATGTAGTATACATCAAGTTGACTAGAAAACCAATGTAAGATAAAAAAGACAATGTTTTCTACCCATCAATTGCTTCGTGTGGGATCATTTGTGGTTTAGTGATATGGAATTTTCGTGCTACCATATTTTCAACACTAACCACCTTACCTTCTCAGAGGAAAAATATTGTAGAAATGTTTACAAAATTCTATTGAATATTTTAGTTTGGTCATTGATTTGGAGGTGATACTTAGAGATCATCTTCAATCTTTTGTCAGTTTTTCTAAATAGTTCTTTCTAGAAATGAGTTATAAATTTTGAGTCATGATCACACAAAAATAAGATGGTATGTTACCTTCTAAATGAGGTGTATACGATAGCCAATAATATTTAAATTTGGAGAGGCAATCAACCACCAATAATATGATTAATATGTAACCAAACTTGGAATACCCTTAATGAGATCCATGGATTATAGGGAAATCTAAGTCAAACTGGACAATGGTTAAAGAAATCTTGGATTTGTCATTATTTCACTCATCTGACATTATTGCATGTCATATTCTATAATAAATAACTCAATATCCTACTTAAACCCATGCTAAAAGAAATATTTATAAGGTTGTTCATTTCTTTTCAAAAACCTTGAATGGCTAGTTGAGGGGAGAAACATTCAAATTTTAAATAACTTTATGATGCATATTAGACTTGGAAAGTAAAACTAAAAAAACTTTAAATTATAAATAGTGTCCATATTAGGTGATAAAGTAGGATCTCCAAAAAAATTGGTGTATATATCTTATGCAGATCTTGCATCTAATCAAAAAGTGACATATAACTCTAGGAAAAATAATTCTCAAATTGATGTGAGAGCATTAGTAACCTCATTCTTCTTCTTCTTCTTATAACTGATCTCTCCCTATATTTCTCCTTATTAGTGGGAGAGATCATTTGTGATTTTTAAGGGTTTAATAGGTTTATGAAATATTTTTGTAGGATTCTTCTATTTGTCGAAGTCATTCATATTGGCAAATTTGGCTCATCAATTTTATAGATGTGTTAGTCTCATATAGTAAAGTGTGTATGAAAGACTAGATAGATTGGAAAGTACCCTCTTGATTCATCCCTCTAGTCACATTTATTCCAATGTTTGGACATGTTATGATGTCTACCACAATTTATATATTTCTATAGAGAGTGAAAAATCACACTCTATGATGTTTGCTACATTATTGGTGTCCCTATTTAGGTGGATAATCTTAGTCTATGAGATGCCAGCTAATATTATTAGAGGGTCTTGTGGGGATATATTTTATGGAAAATATTTTAGATATTTGGAAGGGAGTTAACTTCCATTCTATATTTAGATATTCCATAGTTACAAATATTGTCTTAATTGAAATCGTATTATCTATTGACAAGAAGGAAATTTGGACTCCATATAGTTGGACTTTGATTGTATAAAATACTAAGGATGTATAACTTTCCATTTGGGAAATTGAAACCTTGCCCCGAGTCTATCATAATGTATACTAGATAGTATGGCTTCAGACGCTTCCTTTAAACCATTCATCCCAAATTTGGGTGTATATTAGAACACATGAACTATAATAGAGATAAAATGTTGGATGATATCAGTTTTTGGTACTGATCATACTATTGATATTCATGTTTTGTCACTGATGTCAACATATACTTCTGTGGAGAGGACAGACTGGTTACTTAACTGGCAGAAGTGTATGAACACTGTACGGATGATTCAGAATGATCAAAGTTGGATATATGCAAAAGGATGTGTGTTGACCATATTCCTAAGGTCTCTTGGATTTATGTTACATATTGTACATGTTATAGTTGATTTGGTGAAGACTGGTTTCTGGACTGTAACTGTAATACTGGACAGAGAAGATCTTTGTGTTTTAGGTATATCTTTCTGGCGAAGATAGTTCAGATGAAGCAAGCTTACTAGTGGACAACTGACATATGTTGGAATAATGGGTTGAATTCAATTGTTGTATGATTACTGGTGACGTCATTTGTGGTGTATATTCTGAAGAAGACCTATTTGGTGGCCGACTTCAGACATTTAGCGTGTAAAATGAATTGTGAGCGTGGATTGCAGATATAGAAGTATATGTAATGGATTTTATTTGATGTTTAATTATTTTAGGTACCATGTGTATCTTAGCAAGGGGTTATATATTTATTTGTATAATAGAAAGCATTAATTGGCCGACCTACTCAATTTTTGTATTTAAGAAAAGCTTAATTGGCCGACCTAAAGAATTATTGTAAGAGGGTATATATGTGAGATCTTTTCTTTTTGATAGACGTGGTAGAGATTGAAAAGGTAGAGAATTGTGGAAGCTATGAGGCTTGCTGACTATTGGATGTAAAGAAGAGCTGATTATTATACTTCGTTGGAACTGACCAAGCAAATACAGTTTCTATCAGACAGTTCACTTAATTGAATATTATCTATGTACACTTGTTTGGATTATGAATCCTTGAGGGTGGTTTTAACCTTCTTTGGGCAGTATGCCTAGGAAGTGAGCCTACTACTTTTCTTGACTCCTAACAAGGTTTGTCTCCTAATAGGGACTGCGTACTGTAATATTGTAATAAGCTCCTAACAGGGATACTATACTCTCACTACATCATTTGTGGGTGCTAATTCCCACCAGGGTTTTACCTTTAAAAGGGTTTCCTTGACAACAAGTATTGTGTACTTATGGTGTTGGCATTTACTGTGTTATCATTTGCATTACAGTTTTGGTTTATAAAGTTTAAAGTTTAAATAATTTATATTACAACTGATTCACCCCCCCTCTCATTTGTCTTGTGGACTATTATTCCTAACAATTGGTATCAGAGCTACTGGTCCTTAGAGAGAAATCTTAATAGCTTGAGGTGATCCTGAAGATGATTTACTACAAGAAGGATAGTCTGAAATTTGATCCTGAAAACTTTGACAGTTGGAAGAACAAGATGAGAACACACTTACTATGTTTGGGAATTGACTACTAGATGATCACAAAGAAGAGTGAAAATATAGCGACTGAGGATGAATTGGAGAAGGCTACTGAAGATGAAAAGAATCTATTTTCATGTAATATGGTTGCAAGGGAATCCTTGATCAGCGCACTTTCTAAAGGTGAATTCGTAGAAGTAAAAGACCTAGACTCTGCACATGAGATATGCACAAGATTAGAAGCACTGTATATTGGAGACAAGTTTACTAAACAGGAAAAGCTACATAACTGGAAGACAAAAATGGAATCAATGAAGATGAGAGATGATGAGAACATTAGGGCATATGCACAGAGAATTATTGAAGTGGTTACTGACATTAGAAACTTTGGAGGCACTTACAGTGAGGAAGAAGTGATTGCGAAGATACTCAAATCTTTGAAACCTATCTACAAAACCAAAATACAGGCTATAGAGGAGATTATACTTTTGACTCTGAACTTTACTAGAGAGATGTTGATCAGAATGCTAACTACTTTTGAGGCCGCATAATTGGGAGGTTCTTTACATAAGGTTGAGTCAGCATTCAAGGCAACCGTGCACAAGAACAAAAAGACCTTATCTGTAAATGAAAGCACCGGCATTAGTGACCTAAGGGAAGAAATTGGAGCCTATGCCGATGAATGGGAACATATACAGGAAGAAGAAAGAAAGCTAGATGAAGTTGTGGCACTAATTTCTAGAAGAGAAAAGAGAGGTAATGGAAAATTTGAAGGTAAATTACCTTTGAAATATTTTTCATGTAACAAGATTGGTCATTTTGCATTTAGAAGTCCTACAAGAGTTCCGAAGCACAAACCTAAGTTTTACAAGTCTAAGTATTCAAAAGACAAGGAATGTCATTATGCTAGTAAAGGTGTATCTGATGATGATGATGATTATGATGAAATTGGATTTATTGCCATTAAGGATGATGAACATATGCATGAGGACAAAGCCTTAGTATCATGTGTTGAAAAGAAATGTGAATGGTTTATAGACAGTGGTTGTTCACATCATATGATAGGAGATAAAAATAAGTTTGTGAGTTTGAAAAGACATGATGGTGGTGTTGTCAGATTTGGTGACAATACTCCTAAGCTTATCATTGGAATAGGATCTATTTCTCTGGATGGAAAGACTAATACTGACAATGTATTACTTGTTGATGGACTTAAGCATAATCTGTTGAGTGTTGGAAAATTAATGGACAAGGGTTATCAATTGAAATTCATTGATGGGAAATTCTCTATCAGAAATAAATCAGGAGACTTGATCGCATATGGTACTAAATATAGAGGTAATGTATTTGAATCAAATACATCTGAAGCTTCTTGTTTTATTGTGAAGGTTGATGACAATTGGTTATGGCACAGAAGATTTTTTCATGTTAACTTTGATAACATTATAAAGTCGAGTATGACAAAAGAAGTAAGAGATCTACCTAAAATTGTAAATGCATCTAACACTATGTGTAGAGAGTGTGTTATGGGGAAGCAAACTAGAAGCACTTTTAAAAGAAAATCTTATTCAGCGAAAGAGAAGGTGGATCTAGTGCATGCAGATCCATGAAGTCCTACAAGAACTAGATCATACTATGGTGAAAGGTACTTTATACTTTTTGTTGATGATTTTTATAGGATGATGTGGGTTACATATTTGAGAGAGAAGTTTGGAGCATTTGACAAGTTCAAGTTATTTAAAGAAAAAGTTGAGAATGAATCTGGCCTGAAGATAAAGTGTTTGAGATCAAAAAGAGATGGTGAGTTTACATCAGAGTTATTTAATTCATACTATGAAGAGCATGGAATATTTAGACAGACATCTGCACCTAGGACACCACAACAGAATGGGATTGTAGAGCGAAGAAACAGAACCATATTAGATGTTGCAAGGACTATGCTATTGGAAGGCAATGTATCACATGTTCATTGGAGAGAAGTTGTTGGTACTATTGTGTACACCTTGAAAATAATTCCGATCAGAGAAGGTACAGGTAAAACTCCTTATGAATTATGGTTTGATCATACACCTACTGTGAAATGTTTCAGAATATTTGGTAGTAAATTTTATATCAAGAGAGACGATGAGATAGGAAAGTTTGATGCTAGAAGTGATGAAGGAATTTTTTGTGGTTATTCTACTAAGAGTAAAGCATATAAATGTTACAATCTAAGATTGAGGAAGTTTACTGAAAGCACCAATGTGAGGATAGATGAAAATTTTTAGATTCAGGAAAGAACATATGACTGTGGTCATATTATAGAAATGAAAGAGGTTACTAATGAACCTAAAGAACCTTTGATGGTTGACAATGAGACTGAAGATGAATGGATTGAGGTTATTGAGACTCCTAAGACACCAAGGTATGTAAAGAAGAATCATCCTAGAGATCAAATAATTGGTGATGTAAGTAAGGGCATGATGAATAGATCTAAAGTTAGAGAAGAAATTTGTTTGATTTCTTAAGTTGAACCGAAAACTACTAATGAAGCATGTAGCGATGAATCTTGAACTAAAGCTATGGAAGAAGAACTTGAATAGATAAAGAAGAAGAATACTTGGGAATTGGTCCCAAGACCTAAGAACAAAAATGTGATTGGTACTAAATGGGTTTTCAGAAACAAGATGGATGAGGAAGGAACAGTGGTAAGAAACAAGGCTAGACTGGTATGTAAAGGCTATTCGCAACAAGAAGGCATAGACTATGAAGAAATATTTGCTCTTGTTGCTAGATTGGAAGTTGTGAGATTATTTCTTTCTTATGTTGCATATAAAGACTTTAAGGTTTATCAGATGGATGTGAAGTCAGCATTCTTGAATGGTGATCTGGAAGAAGAAGTTTGCATTGAGCAACCTGATGGTTTTCCTTTGACATGTGATGAAAACATGGTCTGTAAACTAAAGAAAGCATGATATGAACTGAAACAAGCACCGAGGGCATGGTATGCAAGGTTGGACAAGTACTTACTTCATCTTGGTTTCAGAAAAGGTAATGCAGACAGTAATTTGTATTTAAGAACTGATGAAGATGGAATCTTGATTATAGAAGTTTTTGTTGATGATATCATTTTTGGAGGAAATGACAAGATGAGTAAGAAGTTTTCTACAAAAATGGAAAATGAATTTGAAATGTCAATGATTGGTGAAATAAAAAAATTTCTTGGTTTGCAAATTAATCAAAGTAAGAATGGCATTTTTTATATCTCAGACCAAGTATCTTAAGGAAATGTTGAAGAAATTTGGAATGGAAGATTTTAAACCTATTGGAACACCTATGGTGACTGGACACAAACTAACTAGAAATGATGAAACTCAAAGTGTTATTCAGACAAAGTATAGATCTATGATTGGTGGTCTACAATATCTAACTCACACTAGGCCAAATATTACTAATGCAGTTGGAATTGTGGCTAGATATCAGACAGGTCCTAAAGAAACACATTTCATTGTTGTGAAAATAATTTTTAGATATTTGAAAGGGACAATAGAATATGGATTGTGGTATGAAAAAATAGATGATTTTACCCTGTCGACTTATACTAATGTTGATTGGGAAGGTAATGTGGATGACGGAAAGAGTACAAGTGGTGGTGCATTTTTCCTTGGGAAAAGGTTGGTTTCTTGGTTGAGAAAGAAGCATAATCGTATTGCTCAATCTACTGCCGAGTCAGAATATGTTGTTGCTGCAATTAATTGCACACAAGTTGTTTAGATGAAACAAATGTTGAAAGACATTGGAATAATTTTTTAAGAACCGGTGATTATCCACTATGATAAAAATATCATAGTAAACATGTCAAAGAATATTTTAATGCATTCAAAGACAAAGCACATTTCCATTAAGTATCATTCTTGAGGGAGAAATTAGCAAAAAAATAAATTGAACTGGAATACGTTAGCACAAAGGAACAAATAGCAAATATATTTACTAAACCTTTGCTAAAAGATGCTTTTAAATATCTCAGAAGCATGCTTGGGGTGATGGACCCTCCCAGTGGTAATTAATTGATGTAGATATGCATCAGTCCAGTGGATTTCAAAGCTATATCATTCTCTAGACTTGATGAATGGATCTACTCGTCAGGGGGAGTGGTCGCAGGAACACTAGAGCATGTTTGGGTGATTTTGCACCTGATCAAATTGGACATGAAGATTTGAAAAAGATACACCTTATAGAAGACTATAGATGATTTATGTTGCCTGTTGCCATTGCTTCCAAAGGAGGAAAGAGTCTATGTGAAAATCTCTACTATTTTGGGGAGATTTGTGTTGAGGATATTGAGAAGATTGTATTGAGAGAGAGTACTTTTTGGGTTGATGGATTTTCCCATATGTTACCATCAATTCCAAAGGGGGATATTATTGGATGATATCAGGTTTTGGTACTGATCATACTGTTGATATTCATGTTTTTTCATTGATGTCAACATATATTTCTATGGAGAGGACAGACTGGTTACTTAACTGACAGAAGTGTACGGACAATGTACGAATGATTCAGAACGATCGAAGTTGGATATATGCAGAAGGATGTGTGTTCACCTTATTGCAAATTTTTCTTGGCTTTATGTTACATATTGCGGATGTTACAGTTGATTTGGTGAAGACTGGTTTCTGGACTGTAACTGTAATATTGGACAGAGCAGGTCTCTGTGTTTCGGGTATATCTTTCTAGTGAAGATAGTTCAGATGAAGTGAGCTTACTAGTGGACAGCCAAAATATGTTGGAATAATGGGTTGATTTTGATTGTTGTATGATTACTAGTGACATCATTTGTGGCGTATATTCTGAAGAAGACCTATCTAGTGGCCGACTTCAGACATGTAGCATGTAAAATGAATTGTGAGCGTGGATTGAGTATCTAGAAGTATATGTGATGGATTGTATTTTATGTTTACTTGTTTTAGGTATTGTGTGTATCTTAGAAAGGGGTTATATATTTATTTTCATATTGGAAAGCCTTAATTGGCTAACCTAATCAATTGTTTGTATTTTAGGAAAGCTTAATTAGCTGACCTAAAGAATTATTGTAAGAGGGTATATATGTGAGATCTTTTCTTTTAGAAAGATGTGGTAGAGATTGAAAAGGAAGAGAATTGTGGAAGCTACAAGGCTTGTTGACTGCTGGATGTAAAACAGAGCTGATTATTATAATTCATTGGAACTGACCAAGCAAAGACAGTTGCTATCAGACAGTTCACTGAACTGTATATTTTCTATATACACTTGTTTAGATTGTGAATCCTTGAGGGTAGTTTTAACCTTCTTTGGGCAGTATGCCTGGGCAGTGAGCCTACTACTTTTCTTGACTCCTAAAAGGGTCTATCTCCTAACATGGACTATGTCTTGTAATGTTGTAATAAGCTCCTAAAATGGATAAATCTTTTAACAGGGATACTATACTCTCAGTAAATCATTTGTGGGTGCTAATTCCCACTGGGGTTTTACCTTTAACATGGTTTCCTTGACAACAAGTATTGCGTTATGGTGTTGGCATTTACTGTGTTATCATTTGCATTGCAATTTTGGTTTATAAAGTTTAAAGTTTAAATAATCTATATTACAATTGATTCACCCCCCCCCCTCTCAGTTGTCTTGTGGACTATTATTCCTTACATAAAATAATATCTAAAATCTCAAGGCCCCTTGGGTCATGACATGGGAATGATTGGGGTGCTTGGTTCTTGACTCAAACTACAATAAATGGAAACCTAAAGCTAACTAGGATCCCTAAATTAAAATGGTCAACTAATGGAAAGGGGGTACCATAATATTCAATTACTCACCTAGTAGAGAGTATTATAATAGACAGGTAGATCCCACCTATAGTGTCACCCCCCTTTATAATTATATATAGGCCAATTTGGAAGTTTATAACTTTTCTATTCAAAATAAATTTTTAGACTCTATTAGTTCTCGAGTTATGATTAGGATGGTGGATTAGTAGAAACCACTTTAATAGGCACAACATGTATCATGAGATATAATATAGTAGGTACATCAAATTTTGGTGATGGAGAAGTGTATGCACCCTAAAATGGTCGTCTAGACTTTGGGCCCCATTTATCATTTTATCAATTTCCTGAATCAATACTTTGGAATATTTTCAATTCAAATCAATTTCCTTGATCAAATTGTAATTAATTCAATTATTCAATTATTTCAATATTTTCTAAGGTTTAATCATTTTTATTTAATTAAAAGATTTAATCTCTCTTTTAATTAAATAAAATTCCTCTTATTTAATTAAAAGATTTAATCTCCCTTTTAATTAAATAAAATTCCTCTTATTTAATTAA
>MU226778.1:1259916-1334893 GCA_018584345.1 Thuja plicata | reverse complement strand
TTAGTTATCTACTCTTAGCTTAAGTTAGACTTAGGAAGTTTCTATTTCCTAGTAGTTTCCCTTTTAGGGTTTCGGTATCCTTTATAAGGATTGACCGCTTTGTATTTCAGATCAAGGAGATTGTATTTCATTTTCATTGTTGAATATAGAACATAATTTCTGTCAACATGCATTTGCAGTCTCTGGCCTATTGGCCGCCATAGATCCTTCTATCTTCTGTCTTTTACTTCTATTTATGTAATAGCTATGCATGCAGGTGTTCTTGGGAAGATTGCAGTTTAGCAATCCTAACAAGGACAACCTGAAGCTTAAATGGATGGATCATCAAATTCCATGGACAACATGGTTCCCTAGATAGAGGTTATTTAACAGTGGTCTGTAGTTCTAACATTTTGTAATGAGCATGGTTCCTTTTTGGTTATATGATAATTCGACTCCCTTCGTATGAAAAGGGAAGATGTAATTTTTGTAATTTTATAATCTAGTACTTGATACTGTTGTAAACACTCAATGAGTTCTTTGTTTACTATATTATAATATATATTTAATAGAAAAAAAATATTGATTGTTCCAACATTTTCATTATTATTTTTATTGTTATAGCATTGATAGGGCCTTTGTAATGAATTAAATTCCACCAAAAGGCATTGTAATGGTTGGAGATAGGAGTTAAATTCATCTTATAATAGGCTTCATTTATTTCCATGTAGAATCAGGCAAGTTTTTGACATTTTCTCTATGGCAGTGCTAATAACCCATGATAGTGCATTTAGTGTGAATTTACATATTTAGCACTTTAGTGCATTTGACACTTTTAAATGGCTCTAATGGCCAATTTACAATCATTTGGACCTTATACGTATTTAAAAAATCTCATCTATACTTAGGATCCTCAAGTGACCCCCAAGGTGCACTTCTAGCCTCCAAATGCCATCATGGCTTACATCATTGATCCTTTTACACAGGATTTACATACCAATCAAAACATTATTAAAAGCATAATCAAAGAACCAAATATGGTCTTATTACATTTCAAATGACCCATCATGGTCATGTTTTTCTTTCATCCCCCCTAGGATCTATCAATGAAATACATTTGAAATACATGTACCCCCCTCAGCACATCAATGACCTCTTGGATTGGCTCCATAATTTACAATACTTCACTAATATTAACCTCAAGTTAGGATATCAAGTTAAGGAATTGGAATTTGAAATATAGGTACCCCCTTTAGCACATCAATGACCTCTTGGATCAAATCCACAATGTACAATACTTCACTAAGTTTAACCTCAAGTTAGGGTATCAAGTTAAGGAATTTGGTGAATATTTTCTTCTATGAAGGAATTTGGGTTGGAATGCATTGGGAAAAGAACCAATAGTTTGGTTAACCCCTGATGTACTTTTAATATATTGTGTTTATAATATATATGATATTTTATTTTGATTTACAAACTAGTATATTATCTGAATATCTTTATTTCTTGCCACAATAGGTCTGAGACTGGGGTGGAAGACTACAATAGCAAAAGCATTTCAATTTGGTATACTATAATAAAACATCATTTCATAACTAACTTTTCAATTTCTATATATAATTAGGTCTAAGAATATTTGTGTACTTTCGGCATCATTTTGCTTAGTTTCTGAAGGTTATAGACCAAAGTTTCCATGACCCAATTTTTTTTCCTGTGAAGAAGGATCATATCAGATAATCTAAGTGAAGAAAAAAATGGGGAGACAATCACTAGATTGTGGTCTAACTTCAAAAGAAAAGGTGATGGAAAATGTTATTGTCCCTGCAAAATTTGTAAGGGCTTAAACACTAGAAGATTGCTAATCAAAACAGCTAAGAGACATTGTAGGGAGAATGGTCACATTGAAGGGGGTTTTTTTTATCATCCATTGGTAAGTTTTTTATTATATTTTTTTAAGGATTAATATACATATGAAATACACTTGATGATGAGATCATTATCATGGTTAATTTGTGTTCATCAATTTTATAGAGGTCAACCTCTCCAGGGAAGTACGTGATATGGACCATGGAGGTGCAAATATGGAGAATATAGTTTTGGAAGTGGAGGATCATGGAGGTGTGAATATCGAAGCTGAAGATTATGATCCCATGGAAGATGACGATCATGTGCCAGATAACACATTTGAAGATGATGGTACTAATACATTGATCCGTGACACATTTGGTACTGGTGCAGCTGATGATGATAATCAGGATGACGTTGATGACATCCATGATATACCTATACTTGATAAGGCAGACACGACCCTTTACGAAGGCTCCCAAACAACTCTTCTCTCTATTGTATTGTTGTTGTTGAACTTGAAGGTTATGAATGGTTTATCCAACATAATAATGTCACGTATGCTAAGGTATGTCATATATATCATTATATTCAATATAGGGTGAAACATGTACCATAAATATTGTTAATATTAACAACGTATATTTTTTTATCGTAGATTGATAAGTGAGTTTTTGTTACCACCATCAAATATTCTCCCTCGCTCATACCGAGAATTACGTGCCACTATGAAAGATATTGGAATGGGGTATCAAGCAATAGATGCTTTTCTGAATGATCATATTATTTATCATAAAGAACATGAATTATGTCATACGAGTATATATTGAACAGATCAAATAAAAAAAAAGTTGTCTCACAAGGTTCTTCGTTACATCCTCATTATTCTGCGTTTGTAAAGATTTTTCAGGTGTAGTAGCTCGGCACAATTTATGGATTACCATGCACACAATAGGAGTTGAAATGACATTATTCAAATTCCTATGGATGTTTCAAAATTTAAGGACATAGAGGCAAAGTGGCCGCACTTTATCGAAGAACCTCAAAATCTCAAGCTTTCATTGGCAGCGGACGGTGTCAACCCAATTGGAGAGCTGAGATCTTTTACTTTGTTTGGCTTGTTTTTGTCATCAACAATAAAATTCTTCCATGGATGTCAATAAAGAGGGAGCACATTATCTTTTCAATGATTGTTCCAGGTATTTTATCATTTAATAGTTATCTGCATGTAATTATAAATCTTACAATAAAATGGTCACAATAATTATGTAATCTTGTTGTTCATTCAACTAGGTAAGTACCAAGTTAAAGATATGAATGTATATATTGAGCCTCTTATCGACGAGTTGCTAGAGTTATGGAATGGTGTCACTATGTATGAGATCTCTAGACAAATAGGACAAAGACAATTTCAATACCAGGCAATGCTTGTATGGACAATACATGATGCCTCGGGTATAACACATTTTTCTGGTATGTTATGGTGAATTCAAGTTGCACATGATAATTCTAATTATAAAAATTAACATATTTGATCCAATTGTATCATTATCTTATAGGTATTCAAACAAAGGGAAAAATTTTATGTCACGTTTGTTGTCCAAAGATGAAATCTTGTCATTCAAAAATTTTAGCAAAGCAGGTGTTTGATGAGTATAGGAACTTCCTCCATAGAAATCATAAGTATCGAACTACCGAAAAACATATTTTCAATGGGAAAGAAAAGACTACATCAAAGCCATAAAGAATGACAACTCACTTATGGAAGTTGGCATATAATAGAATTAATCATCAAGGTACTACCATTCCACCTAATGATTTATGTTTGTAATTTATATATTTCTATTGTGTTTTTTTTGTTGATTATGTTATTGATGATTGTGAAGGTCATCAAGGCAATACTACTGAGCACCTTCCAAAGGGACTAAAAAGTTATCCCAGGAAATTTAGTAGGCTGCCCTACTATGAGCAGCTACAAATTGTGCATTTGTTTGATACTATGCATATTGGAAAGAATGTAATGGAGACATTGTGGAAAATATTGGATGGAAGGTGTGACAAAGAAAAAATTGTCAAAATTTGTAGTGACATTCATGAATCCAATCATACAATGAAAAATTTCATTGATTCAAATAGTAATGGAGACCGTATTAATATAAGTGTCATTCCTTGGTTATTAACAGAGCAGCAAAGTGATGCCATAAAATAAGTGATACAAAAAATTCAATTTCCTAGGATTTGCTATGAACATAAGCAGACTCGTATCAAAGAAAAGTGAATTTGGGCCTGGGTTGAAAACGCATGATTGGCATACCTTCTATGGTAGTATAATTAAACTATATTCTAAGGTAGTATTATGAATCAAGTTCATTGTTTATACATGATCAGTCAAAAACCTTTTTGTAGTTAATGGGCAAACAATTTGAATAATTTCAACAATTTGTATAGTTCAACTCCCCTAAAATCTTGGTTTCTGATATTATGATTTTTATGGTGTGTAGATTTGCAATGCACAGTATTATTTTCCTTCATGGTTCTTTTTTGGATCCGTGAGACTAATTGCCAAGATATTGGATCCTAGACCAAAGAGTGTATGTTGTAAAATTCTCCCTAGATTTCATTTTGTAACATTTTAATTGCAACTCCTTTTTTAATTCATTTTTTAGTTTTCTAAACCGATAAAATGTTGTTTTCAGTTGCAGAGGTTATCAATAGAAAATATTTATGAAGATCCGTGGTTTAAGAAAGACTACAACAATCTTGTGTAACTTCAGGATGATGAGGACATTACTTTGGATGATACACATCCTGACTCTGGAAACATAGAAGTAAGCATCTTCTTATTGTATTTGTTTCTTTTTACCATCTTAAATATTTAATACCTGTATAGATTAATTCTATCATGCTATCATTCCACAAACCAAAAGGCATCACTCTCTACTCATAGAGTCATCCATTAGTTTTAAAGGTTGTCTTCCACTCATCTCCAGCCCTTATTCTAATTTGGTGGTACCCACTCTTCAAGTCTACCTTTGAATAGTATTTTTTACCCCCAAGATGGTCCAATAGGTCTTCAATCCTAGGCATGTCTCTGCCCCTACTTCCAAAATATCTTTGTCCTCTCCCTCTACCACCTTGATCTTGTCTCCTCTTGAGTTTCTCCTCAACCTTCAATGCCAATTGATAGCATTTCTGTACTGTGTTAGGGCTTCTCAAAATGAGTTAATCTTGTATGGTGACCCTCAATCCTTGAATTTTTTTAGATAGGTTTGATTGGCCAAGTGCCAAGAGGGATCAAGAGATCCTATACAATGTAATAAGTCCTAATTGTAAGGCCTAGTGACCTAGGATGAGTTATGAATCCTATGGCTAACTATGGTCAATTGGACCTGGGTTGGGTAGTTGTGTGTTAGGAGAGGTTTAATTGATCTTTTTAACATCACATCTTGTTGAAATCAACCTTGGTTAGTTCTTAGGAGTTAGTTTTGCAAGTTTTGCAAAAGTTGTCATGCTTGCAACAAAAGTTGTTGATTGCAACTTTTTGAAAAGATATTACCCAATGTTCATAACCACCTCCAATTGGTTGGAACTGGTGGTAAACATGCTAAAAAATTTGTCAACAATCGAAGAGAAAGGTCGTTGAAGATAATTGTAAGAAGAAATTGCAAAATTTGAATGAAAACATTTTACCGTGTATTTGATTGTTATTTTGTTGTGCCCAATCTTGTACGGATATAAATGACAAATGTGATATGATAGAAAGTTTGGAATTTTCTTTATCTTTCATTTGCATCAAACCAGAGGTCCTAAGGTGGAGTAATAAGGGAGAAAACTTGTCACATTCAACTAGAAGTTGTTATTTTGAAGAAAACTAGGTTAGTCGACTTCAAACCCTCATATCTTCCAATGTAACCGTGGGAATTTTCTAAAACTAGGTTTAAATGAAAGATATGAGAAGTTATTTTAGTTTTCATTTGGTCTCAGATCAATTGGGTGCAGTATCAAGGATAAATGCTTAAAACCCTAGTTGGGCATCTCAATGTGACTAGCATATTTGTGTAACCAGTAGGTTGCAGACCCCATAAATTTTTATGGGCATCAATTCAGAGCCTATGGTTGGAGGAGGAGACTTATTTAAAGTTATCCAATATGTTACAATAGTTTTTTTGTAAAGGAACCAAGTTTAGGGAGTACTTCCTTCTTTAGGTGCTCCAATTAGGCCTCCTAGACATTAGTGAGGATTTCCAAGTAAATTGAGTTTGTGAAGGATCCAAGACCTGTCCTCTTGGGAAAAGTGCTGCCCCAAAATTTGAAGTAAGGCCATGTATTTTTTTGGTAGGTATTTTGGAGGTTTTTGTCAAAAAATCACAAAAGGCGTTCAGAAAGGGCTAGTAGAAGACAGTGCCAATTAGGATAGTTTTGAGTTTTGGATTGAATTGAACCAAGGGAGTATTTTGATTGGTTTGAGGTATCTCAAGGGATTTTTTTGACATGTATGGATTATTCAAAGACTTGTAAATATATTGGAGTGACCTTGTGCAAGGAAGGTACATTGGAACACTGGGTGAGCAAAGGTGCATCACCAAGAGGGATGTATGAAATCATGAACAACTTGGTAAGGGGTTATGGGGTAAATGATTTGATGATTTGGTTAATAAGTAAACAATCACTTAAAGGTGTAGGGCTCTGATGTGGATGCTCCAAGTGAAAGGGGTAGGAGGGCTTGATTGATTCAAACAAATACTTGCATTTTGGTTCAAGTTGTTATAGTGACCAGAGCTCTGCATCAAGTGGTATTTATATTATTTTCCATGACAATCTGGGACTTTCCTTTCTTCTCATCCTTATTTTGGAAATACATGAAAATACTAAAAATAGTACCTTCCTCATCTTAATAGTGTTGCTCATTATCTTTCTTTACCACTGTATTGTTTACACCTCATTGTCCTTGCCATTGTAAATACTACTCTTTTGCTAAAAAAACTTCTATTTAAATAAAAGATTGAAGTTCAAATATTCATAATTATTTCTCAACATTTTCCTCTCATACATTTGGCACTCATGCCTCAAAACTACTACTTTTTTATGATGAATCTGATGTCATTTATAGACTTGGTGATCCTTTTTCTATTTCCACAACTCACCATACTATCATAATAGCAAGATACCCTTGATAAAATGAAAATATTTCTACCAAAATAGTCCAAACTTATAGGTCGTTTGGATGATTTTTTGTTATATTTACTTGTTAGTGTTGCTTTTGGTATGTTGTTATCAACCATTAATCCAGTTCTTATATATATCCTTTCCCGATTCATATCTGCATCACAATGATCATGATGATAACTTGTTGCAATGAATACATCGATATATGAATATATTCATTTCCCATTGATACACTCGTCATCACCAACGTTCATGTACCGGGCGACGCAAGGTGGACTCCATCATTTAAATCTTCTTAACCTATCTATGATAATGTGTGAAAGTAATTAAATTTATAGCAGACTTATGCAATAGTTGATCATTTTCTTCTTTCTTGATTGCGGTATAACTTCAGAATTTGTCTTTAACAAATCTCAATATCAATAATGATATAGTATGATGCTGAATGAAGCTGCCAATTTTCATTGATTGATACTTGGAAAGAGAAGATGAAGAATTGATGGTAAGCGACGAAGAATTGGTTTGCCTTAAAGATACAGAACGTTCCAGTGATGAATAAGTACATGGAACCTTCTATATCTTTAAGTGAACCATTTCTTTTTCAATACCAAGCAAAAATGCAGGGCTCTGAGTTCAATATTGGTTATAGAGTCGTGGTTGAATGGATACAAGAATTGGGTGCGCAAGGTTCTATTGATCGATCCATCATAGAGGTAATTAATGTATTATTCTTCAGGTCATGTTAATTATTCTTCAAGTCATGTTAAAGTATGTTGAAAATGGTATCAGAAACCATAGAGAGCTTGTTTGGTGATTTGGAAAATTTGTAAGAAAGCCATTAGGTGTAGTAGACATTTTGGAAAATTTGGGTGTTGGGTGTTGGGTGTTTCTTGTGAGCCCAAAACTTTTTGAAACCTCTTTAACCCGCCTTGTATAGACCTAAGACATCTACCTTGGTCATTGGGAAGGTGTTTGAGGAGTTTGTGAAACATTTTCTATTTGGAGAGTTCGGGGTACCTTGTATTTTCCCTTATAAGTCTAACCTAGAATGATTTGATTCCCACCACATTTACCACTCTACATCACTTATGTCTCAATCTTCTATTCACTCCACAATTTCATTACGCAAAATGAGTCGGGTAATGATACTATGCAAACACCACCTCATTCCAGGTCAACCCCACCTGTATTTCCAACTTCAATGTCAAAAACATGCAGCATGCAAACATCTTCTACTGCACATCATATTGGTAGATCCCTCTTTTTCTCTCTCTTTTATTACGTGTTTTTCTCCCTTGAAGTGTTCTTTCTTGCAGGCGTTTCATTGTGTTATCATTTTCTGCAGCAAAAGATGCACATGAGGATGCGCCAGTGGCAACTACTGGTGATAACATACCATCATTATCTAGATATCCCTGTATTTCTTGTACGGTAATGTTGCAGGCCACATTGGTGGTGAGTGATGAATAATTGACTTTCCTTAAAGATACAGAATGTTACAGTGATGAATAAGTACCTAGAACCTTATGTATCTTTAAGGGAATCATTTCTTCGTCGTTCATCAATAATGTGGCCTGCAACGTTACTGTACTAGCAATACAGGAAGATCCAGGAAATTATGGTTTGTTAGCACCAGTAGTTGGCTCTGGCGCATCCTCATGTGCATCTTTTGCTACAGAAAATGATAACACTATGAAACGCCCGCAAGAAAGAAAACTTCAAGGGAGACAAACACATAACAAAAGAGAGAGCAAAAGAGGGATCTACCAATATGATGTGCAGTAGAGGATGTTTGCATGCTAAATGTTTTCAGCATTGAAGTTGGCAATACAGGTGAGGTTGACCTGGAATAAGGTGGTGTTTGTACAAGATCATTACCCGACTCATTGCATAATGAAATTTTGGAGTGAATAGAAGATTGAGACACTCAGTGATGCAGAGTGGTAAATGTGGTGGGAATCAAATCATTTTAGGTTAGACTTATAAGGGAAATATAAGGTACCCCAAACTCTCCAAATAGAAAGTGTTTCACAAACTCCTCAAACACCTTCCCAAAGACCAAGGTGGATGTCTTAGGTCTATAAAAGGTGGTTTAAAGAGGTCTCAATAATTTTTGGGCTCACAAGCAACACCCAACACCCAAATTCTCTAGATTGTCTACTAGACATAATGGCTTTCCCACTTTCCAAAGCACTAGACAAACTCTCTATGGTTTCTGATACCCTTTTCAACATACTTTAGCATGTCTGTCAGAATTTTGACACTAACAGTCCTCTTCCGACACCACTTTTTGATGGGCTGCTATACTACCGAGGAAATTACCATAAAAAATAATGATGTTTATCTGTTGGACATTCTATAGTTTCGACGCCAACATGTGACAAGAACGCTATACTACCAATAGAAGAACTGTCAAAAATAATGATGGATAACCATCGAACATTCTAATATTCTGACTCCCAGTTTTGACGATGATGCTATACAGCCAACGGTAATACCATTGAAAGTAATATTTTTTATCCAATAGTTTTGATGGAAGGTTTTGACGGAGATACCATACTGTCAACGGCAAAAACATCAAAAATTTCACTGGACAACCGTCGGTGATTCTAAAGTTTTGACGCCAATGTATGACGCTAATGAATTACTACCGATGGGCTTACCATCGAAATTGAACTGGATAACTGTCGGGAATGCTATACTTCCCACAGGTATACCGTCGCAAATTTTTAATAGGAAAAAGAACTTTAGTGGTCATTTTCGACAGTAAGAGTCATCGAAACAGTGATGGTTACTATTTCCATAGAAAATTCTAACAAAATAACTCTGACGACGTCATTTGTCAAATAACTGATAGCTAGGCGTTGAATATTTGATAGTTAGCCATCAGAATTAGGCCTCAAATGTTCTAGTGATCTGACCATTTTTGCATCTACAAAATATAGAACACAAAAATTTCTGAAAATTTCAAGTCAAAATTTGAGTTGTATTATTTTCTAGCCCAAACTATATAAATTAATAATCAAATACAATGATAATGAAGGTAATGCATTGAAAAAAATAATTTGGGTGAGAATTTCAATAGTGTATATGTATGTATTTATGTATAATAGACTGAGTGTGTTTGTGTGTGTGTGTATGTGTATGTGTATGTGTATGTAATCTCTTATACTATGTCAACAGTCTTAATCTTAAATATGGATATACATGAAACATATTTTCTACTAAGTCATTTACCAAAGTAGCTAATAAATCTATAAATCGGATAATAAATATTTTAAAATATATATTAGCTATACTTTTGTCCAAGTGACTAAATTTTAAAAGGTTAGTTCATAATTTGTATATCAAATGTGCTTTTAAGAAATTATGTATTATCATATAATTTATTTTTATAATACAAATAGTAAGAATAATTAACTTTTAATCTATCCAATTATATAACATGGCATATCTATAATTTTACTCATTAACTTTATAAATAATATGTTGGTGGTGTCTTTTGCAATGTTTTTCTCTAGGGTGGGCGCGGTTGTTTGTTAGGAATTTTCCTTTTAATTCAACTCAAGCCTATTTGGCATTGGTTCCCACTAACCTAGCAACGAGGCATGGGGGAATCTCATTCTTGGGAAGTTTATTGAGATGTGTGCAGTCTCTTTGAGCAAACCTTCCTCATTACACAATTTGTCCTCTAGTTGCGGCTTTAATAGAGGATTTCATCCTCTCTCCACACTTGAAGGAACTAGATAATGATGTATCTTGGTTAATTTTTCAAAGAAGGAAGAAAGCCCTTCCTAATCTTGTTTTGAAATCCCATCTCCTTGATTTAGAGGATGCAAATTTTGAGGGAAAATTTAAGTATTGTGCAAGTTTGAGATAATTTTAAAAGGCATCCTAGGTGTGGCTATTTTATCAAAATAGCTTTGTAGCCATTGACTTTTAGTTGTGTGGTTTAGGGTAGTTTTCGTTCAATCAATGCTTTATTGTAATTAGGTTTTAAGATCCTATCAAAATCTAATTATAATTGATAAAAAAAACTTTACATATAATAGGTATTAAGTTAAAAAGGAATTATCCTTACATGTTTAATGCATGCACAATTATCACTTCCCTCTCAACTATTAGATCATCTCCCCTATTGACCGCTAAAAGACTAATAAAACGTGTTATGGATGAGATATAGTTATCAAAAAAATAGATTTAAATTATGGGGATACTTACATGGCTCTTTCCTACACCAATCATAACATCTGAGGCATAAAACTAGATTCTACAAAAGAGTATTTGAATTAAAATAAAAAGACCCCAACAACACCTGCATAGCAATTCACTAAAATTAACAACACTACTTAATGGAATTATATATCCTAATAAACATTAGGAATACATTTTAATAATGAAAAAGAACATATCCTAAGAATTCAAGTAGATGATATGAATGGGACACTAAATTAAATTGTCAAACGATGTTGGCTAAAAAATAATTCAAGAGGTCCTTAAGAGAAATTAATATGTATAATCTTACAATTAAAAATCCTTCCTTACTTTAAAGGGAGGCATAATTCTCACATTATGAATCTATTTAGAGAAATATCTCAAAGAGATAGGTGGAAGAGCATAAATAATCACAATTCAAATTCTTTTGTTGATTTAGATTTTGTTTATGATCTAGATGTTAGGATTGAGGAACATTGAGAGGGGAAGTGAATCAATGTTCTAGCACTTGTAACCTTTTTAAATTGATTGTGTAACCATAAAATAAATATAACTGAAAGTAATCAATTGAAACAAAAGCAAAGCATTCACAACATCATAACACCGTGATTTTTATTGTGAAAACGTGGTTAAGGGAAACCCCATAGTGGGGATGGAACCCACAAGTATTTACTTCTACAAAAATAAGTTACCCTAATAGGGGTTTAGTACATGAGGAGAATGCACATGCATTCAATCTTACATCCTAGAGCTCACTGCTCAAATACAAAACATACAATGAGGCTCACTGCCATACAAAATATTTCATCTACAAAAGTGAACTGAGAAATAGCATCAACAATGCTTGAACAGTTCCATGCAAGTACAAATTAAATCATCTTATCTGATAGTCGAACCTCTTATCACTAATTCATTATTCATACACAGCATATCACCATCATATCCAACCATCGCATCTACTAAAACAACTCAAAAACTCGATCTCATATACCCATCCTCATAAATATTAACTTTCATTGTCGTCCTCAAAAGCAATACTGGTAAAGTGTGAAGTGTCAGCTAGATCTGACCTCAAAATGTGTTCCTAACCTTGAACACAAGCATATGAGTCATCACACATGTTGGCTCTATCATCTCCAAATTTTAAATTGATCGGATCATCGACCCGATAGGATCACTAATCGACCCAATTGTCTCTTCTCCCCACTGTACTCTATATACCCAATACTCATAAAGTTGCAACTTGATAAAATGACAACATAAATCATTGTGATCATAAACCAAGGTAGATAACACCTCTCTAAATATCCTCCTAGGTTCGACCTCAAAACTCAATCATATGTGATTTTATTGATCCATTTATTGAACCCAGTATATTGTGCCAGTTATTCCATACTTAACCAAATCTATAGTCTATCATCCAGTAACATCAAAATATAGCAAATCATCTCCAGAATAGTGTATAGTTTCCATCAATGGAAACATACAACTCATCATGTCAGTATCTCTTGCCAACAATCTCCCCCTTTAGAATTGATGGAAACACTTAGAAAAATATAACAAAGTGTCCAAGAATACCAAACTCCAAAAAAAATCTCCTTATCCAAAAATCTGAGCTCCCCTTGAGCTGAATCTCTTCATTTTTCACTCCTTATCTCTCCCCCCTTTGACATTAATGGGAAAGGTCTAAAATAAACCAAAATTTTCTACCAAAATCCTAAGTAACTCTGATATACAAGTTATCCATACATACTTACAATAGTTTGAAAATATCTAAGAAATAGCTCCTTAGAGCTACAAAATCAATGTCCCAACTCTTCTTCATACTCTCCATAACCTCAATCTGCGCACAGATTGCATAATTTTCTTTCTCTGTGTAAATTAGATCTGAAGTATTTGGTAGGTTATGAGTTTGTTATGCCTCCTTCAGACTGTTCAACAAATATCAAGCTTCTGAACAATTAATCTCATAAGCTAACAAATTCTTCCCTTCACTCTTTCCTTTTTAGTGACAAGTGTTATGATTTTGTCATTTAGAGTAGTCACATGTACTGCATGCACCAAAGCTAAAGCATTCAAAGGATCAAAATACTTTGACATTTCATTTAGCTTCTCCTCAGTTTCCTTAATAAATTTATCAACATCAAATACACATCCAGTATAATCAATACATCCTCTGTAAATTCTTCTTCCTTCATTCAAAGCATTATTTACTCCTTGAATTTCCAGGCCCAAAGAGATTTTGTCCGTGGAAATCTCAGCCTGCAACTGATTGAGTCTCTTATCGTCATGTTCACTTTGTACCTTCACCAATGTTGACTTCTCTAAAGATTCAAAGTGTATATGTTTTGCCTTCAATAAGCCTTCCAAATGACCTGAAGTTGATTCATTTTGATTCATTTCATAGGTAGGCATGATCTTGCACAAAAATTGAGATGCAAGAGCAAGAAACTCATTGGCTTTCCTATGTGTCCTCAAGATCTGATTTATTTCTCTAGTATGTGCTATAGTGGCAATGTCCATCAACTATTTAGGACTAAGAGCATCCAACTAAATTGGACCTTGAATCATTTTCACGTCCTCTGAATCAATAATGTATTTTTTACCTATTGTCCTTACAGTGTCTCTTTCCACCTCTTCAACCTCATCCTTTAGTTCTAAACCTATCTTTCCAACTCCTTCTTAAGTTTGATATTTTATTGTCTCTTCTCTTCTTCCTATCTTTGTATTTTCATCTTTCTTATCATCTGATTTTTATTTTCCTTTATATTCATTTTCTTCTTGTCAAGATCACATTCTCCCTCTTTTATTGTGGCCTTGTAGTTATGGACTCTGGGAATATCTTCTTCTTCATCATTACCAAATAAGAGTGTAACAGGAACACCATAAATGAAGATGTTTGGTTCATCATTAGTCATACAAAATTATGTGTCCAATGGTTCATCAATTTGTTCATCATTCTTCTTTGCAACCTCATACTGATTATTAAACATAATTTGCGCCATCACCTTCTCTGTTTCTTTAGTAACCTCATCTATATTCCCAAGCATAAGTTTGTTTATCCTTGATTTCCAGTACAACTCTTTCTTGGCTTCCTCAAGAAGAATGTTTGCTTCCTCCTTAGCAATAATAGGGCATAAATTGACCAAAGCCCGTTATTTTATTTCCTTATCATTTTTCGGAGCTAACAATCTTCTAGCTTCAAGTATATCAAATAGATCATCAGGGATGTACCCTTTGATATCAACCAATGCTCTATCATGCTTATTCAAATATACTATTACTACATCCTCCAATTTTCTTTTCTCATCCTCATCATACGGTTTATAATACTTCTTCAAATGAATTAATATACCATGATGTGTCATTTTCTTCAAAACATCATTTCATGAGAAAAGTGGTTTACCAGAAATAACCATAGGCTCCTCAGTTTTAGAATCATACTTAGGTACAGGACCACTCACCACTTTAGCTGCCTTGGTTCCTTCATCTCTCAACTTCTTCATAGCATCATATGAATCAGTTGCCTCTTCTTTATCATCATCCTTAAATCATTTATATGTCCTTTTCCTTTTCCTTTCTTTGTTTTGACTGATTTTGATGTTGTGGCCTTCAGTGTAGATGGCTTAGGTGTCTCTGGTTTCTTTGCAACTTTCTTCTAAAATGGACTAACAGAATATTTCACCGTTCTCCTTGTTTGTCTACATTTGGATGATAATGCAAAAGGTATGTACGTGAGAGGGGTATCTGCATCAACATCAATAGGATCTTCTATAACCTTTTCTTTTCCCTTTTATTTTTCCTTCTCTTCAAATTTCTTCCTTTCTTCTGCCATCTTCTCTTCAGTGAAGCCCATCTTTTCTCCCATCATCTCAACTTCCTTTATGATCTTGCTTTCTCTTGCAAGCCTAGTAATCTCTTCATGCACCTTTAGAATCTTCTCAGCATATGTAGCGAATCTTTGCTCAGTCTTGTCTAGAGATTTCTTCAAGATATCTTCTGCATATGCCTCAAGAAGTAGACCATTCACCTCATATCCCATAGGCATCACCCAAGATGTTCTAGGATCTTCTTAACTGCATAGATTCTTGGAAACTCTTTAAATATCCCCATAAAGAATATGTTTCTTGTTGATCACCAAGCATGTCATAGAATTATTTGATCTAAACTACCACTGGTTTATCGTCTTTCCACTTAGTATTGCCTACTCCAGAAAAGTAATTAATAAACTAGAAAAATATACACACCAACAGGGATTCATACTTGAATATATGCTTCATCTCCTTCTTTATCTTCTCCAAATTCTTCATAAGTTGGTCTCTTAATGACTTGCAGATGTCATACTCTTCATTTTATTTCATCATTTTATATGCAACATATATGATAGTAGTGGAAATAGAGTTTTCTATGCTAGAATAAAATAACTTGTAGCCAAGTACTATAGATGTGAACTTCACATCCTATTATATAATGTTATTCATTGTCATCGCTCGCTTGTCCCACTGAGAACCACTTGACTTAGTGACTGTATCTTTTTGAATTGATTTCAAGGAAAGCACCTCACCACTATCACAAAATCTTGTAACTGCCTTAAAAATCTCCTTAATGATCTTGTAGGGTTTTTCAAGCTACATAAACTAATCATGAACTCTGCTCAACACATATCGAACCCATTTTGCTTCAAAGAAATCAGGGAAATCCATGACATGTGCAAACGTTTTCTTTGTTAGTGCCTTGTATTCATCCTTTAAAGTCGAATCCTTAGAAACCTCTTTGAATTTTTGTGCAAATGCTCTATCTCCCAATTCTTCTAAATTGCAATGAATGTAGGCCATAATGTCTTCAATGTGCAACACATCATAAGGAATAGATGAAAATGTGCCTTCAGGGTTTTCCTCCATTGATTTGTATGGATGTTTCTTAAATATTGGCCTAGGATGCTTTGCAATATCAACTACACTGAGTGTATCCATGATTCAACCTTCGAAAATTAAACTATGCGACAAAAAATACATTTTCAATGAAATTAGAGTTAAGATTGAAATCATTGTAAATCGCTTCAATATCCTTTGAAATCATTGTAAATCGCTTCAATCTCCTTTGAAATCACCTTTCACTGCTCTACAAATTGTTCTTCAACTCCCAAGGTGTAAAATGAAATAGAAGAAATGACTTGTTGTTTCACATGTACAAAAAGTAGATAGCAATTAATGTGTTGCGCCTCCCCTTGGGTGAATGACCTAATTAATTTTCTGATGAGATATTCACACCAGAATCTGGTGTGATCCTTCCAGTAGCATCAATATGTTCTTTTCTCACCCATGTCTTACTCATTTCCTTCTTAACTTCATCAACATCAATTATTTTCTTTCATTTATCATTTTGCACAATTCCTTTCTACCGAACCTCTTTCATTGTTGTATCTACAATTCCTAGCAATATGACCAGAATTTTCGCAATTGAAACATGTTACATTTCCATACCTTGTGTTCGTTGGATTTGTCCTTAATCTACATTGCTTCTCAATATGTTCAAAACTGTTGCATTTGTAACATGTTATGTTCCTCTAGTTCACGAAATTATTCACTTTTGATCTGCACTCATTTGATTTGTGTCCATAGTTGTAGCAAGTGTAACAATAGCTAGAAATTTATGTAGCATTGGGTATGCTTTTGCACTCCTTTTCTCTATGACCAAATTTGTTGCATGAAAAACATCTCCCACTGAAGTTTTGTCCATTAGGTTGTCTCATAGGTGTTATTTTAGGTTCCTCCATATGTTTTTCTGATAAGGTACTATTTTGTCCATATCCAGAATTTTCTCCCTTCTCAAATCCAAGTCCTTGTGTTTCTCCTTTAGGTCTTTGACACTCAAGTTGTGCATCGAGCTTTGTTGAACTAGATTTGAAATTTTCTTTGAATTCATTAGTTGTAGCAAGTTCATTCCTAAGAATGTTTACTCTTTCAAGTTCTTGCTCACTGTGCTTGGATTCCTCAAGATTGATCTGCAATTGTCCAACTTCACAATTCAGTCTATAACATTCTTTGGTTTCGTCCTTCAAGGTTTTCTCAAGATTTTTCTTTGCTTCAATCTCCTTGGTCGTCTTCATTACCATGGCTTCCATTTCATGCTTCAGATGATCTATGTCCTTTGTGATTTGTTCACATTCATCTGATTTTTCCTTCAAGGCTTATGAATCGTCTTTCTGCTTCAATTGTTCAACTAGATCTTTCTTCTTATCTCTGGATTTGTTCAATTGTTCCTTCAAATTCTCAATAAAACTTTCAGCATCCTTAAGCTTCTTTTCCAACTCCAAGTTCTGAGCATTTTATTTGTCAAGATCTTCAAGTGCAATCAAGAGATGTCTCTGAGCATTGCTAGAAACTGTTAAATCTGTCATTAGGACCTTCCTCAAGTGGTTAGAATTCTTCCAAGGACCAAAGCTCTGATACCAATTGTTAGGATTGAGGAACACTGAGGGGGGGTGAATCAATGTTCTAGCACTTATAACCTTTTTAACTTGATTGCATAACCATAAAACAAATATAACTGAAAGTAAACTACTAAAACAAAAGTAAAGTGTCCACAACGTCATAACACCATGATTTTTATTGTTGAAACCCAATTAAGGGAAAAACCATGGTGGGGATGGAACCCACAAGTATTTACTTCTACATAAATAAGTTACCATGTTAGGGGTTTAGTACATGAGGGGAACGCACATGCATTCAAGCTTACATCCTAGAGCTCATTGCTCAAATACAAAACATACAATGAGTCTCACCGCCATACAAAATATTTCATCTACAAAAGTGAATTGAGAAATAGCATCAACAATGCTTGAACAGTTCCATGCAAGTACAAAGTAAATCATATGATAGTCGAACCTCTAATCATTGATCCATCATTCATACACAGCATATCACCATCATATCCAACTATCGCATCTACTAAAACAACTCAAAAACTCGAGCTCATATATCCATCATTACAAATATTAACTTTAACCGTCGGCCTCAAAAGTAATATTGGTAACGTGTGAAGTGTCGGCTAGATCTGACCTCAAAACGTGTTCCTAACCTCGAACACAAGAATAGGAATCATCACACATGTCACCTCTATCATCTCTAACTATCAAACCAATCGAATCATCGATCTAATAGGGTCATTGATTGATCCAATACCCAACTGTCTCTACTCTCTACTATACTCTATATACCTGATCCTCTGAAAGTTGTAACTTGATCAAACAACAACATAAACTATTGTGATCATAAACCAAGGTAGATAATACCTCTCTGAAGCTCCTCCTAGGTTCACACCTCAAAACTCGATCATATGTGACTATATCGATCCATATACTGAACCTAGTATACTATGTCATTTATTCCATACTTAGCCAAATCTATAGTCTATCCTCCAGTAACATCATAATATATCAAGTCATCTCCAGAATAGTGTATAGTTGTCATCAATGACAACATACAATTCATCATATCAATGTCTCTTGCCAACACCAAATTGTAGAAGGTCCACAAGTGGATGTCTTTACTTTGTTTGGAGGAGCGGTTAATTGGATGAGCAAAAGGCAATCTACAATTGCATTGTCCACTACAGAAGCATAGTACATGGTTGTGACACATGCTTGTAAGGAGGCAATGTGCTTAGAGAGATTATGTTCTCGTGTTGGTTTTCAAAAACAAGCAAGAATTAGATGTGAGAGTCAAAGTATCATTTGTTTGGCTAAAAACCTAATGTACCATACCTACACAAAACACATAGATGTGCAATATTACTTTGTCCGGGAAATGGTTGAGCGTGGTAGAGTCTCATTATAGAAAAATAAACGCTTTAGAAAATGTTGCAAATTCTCTTGCCAAACCAATAGGCATAGAAATATTTAGTTGGTGTACGAATGCCATGGGCCTTCCTTTTTCTGAAGCTTTAACTTATCCAGTTTCCCTTTATGCTCTTTGCAATGTGTTAGATATGTGAGAGAATGTTTTCTAATTATAATCAGCAACCTAACAAGGGAGCTAACCCTTACACAATCATAGCCTGAAGGCATCAAAGAGAGCAATAACACTAAAACAAGGATGTTGGCTTTTACAGACCATCAACGACTTATTAATAGCACACGAACATAACATGTGTTGTCAAAAACAAAATAAGCAGTACACTAACACAAAGGCTAGTAGCCCTCCTCAAGAATGGGAGGGTCGCTCACTTACTGCATGTGGAGAAGAGTGTGAGTTTGAAGAACTATTTTTCCTGTGTCGTCAGACAACTACCAAGTGATGTTGTGATTAGGATCCCCACCACAAGAGGGAGCTACTAATGAAGCATCATTTGGACTTCTATCAGCACCAAGGCCAGAGTGTTGAGGAAGCTATACATTGTCAGTTGAAGCTTGGAGCAAAGCAGGAGAAGGCAAAGAATGGTCCACATGGCTAGAGGGGGCCACACCAGTAGGAGCAGGAGTGGTATCCACATGGTTTACAAAAGGGGTATCACCCATATTTGCAACAGGAGCATGACCTCGATTTGCAGTAGGAGCATCACCCAGATTTGCAGCAGGAGCTTCATCCTCATCGTTAGCCTGTGAGGAGTCCTCAGAGGTAGAATCAGAAAGAGAATCAGTCGCTCGAACGATCAAATGATCATCATTTACGTCCTTCCACCAAGTGACGGCACCTTTGCGACGCAAAAGAGAACAATTTGTAATCAAATGTCTAGTAGAGAAGCATCGTCAACACTAAAAGGGGAGGCCCTCGTAATCCAATGATTGTGTCCAAGGCCTATCCCCAACCATGAGCACCACATCCCTCAACAGTGGTGTGGAGATATCCATGTCAACCAAAATGTGAGCGAACATAGAGCAGCCCAGTGAAGTTGTAGCCTCATCCACCTTCAATAAATGACCAATAGAGTTTCCAATGGCCTCAAAGCAAGATATCTCCCAAAAATGAAGTGGAAGATTAGGGAAATGAACCCACACAAAGTGCACATTGAGCAGTTTAGTGAGGGGGTTGAAGGAAATTGTCCAAGGTTTGGTAGAAAGAGAGTGATTCCCCCAAACCCGCAGCTTGTTCAACACCAAATCGCGGTCTTCAAGTAAGAAAACACAACAACAACAACAACAAAACCCCTTTGCACTAGGGAAAATTCAATGTTACCAAAGACTAAGCGTTGTCAAGAACTTGTTACCTAGCGATGCATATCCGAAAGAGAAGGCCAGAGACTAGTAAATCTAAAAGCCAACCACGACATTGGTAGAACTCCACATTATCCACCATATCCAGGCCACACACACCACCATAGGGAAGGCCTTGGCACAAGCAATGGGTCGAGCTTTCACCTTTGGAGGAATAGTAGCAGCAGATTTGGTAGCATGAGCATAGCTTCATCCACCAACATGGTACTTTGTAGGGGGTGGGTAAAAAAAAGGAAACCCTTCCCCCAACAGCAATAACAACCCCCCTAACCACCAACAATTAAGTGTGGAACCAACTCTAGTCCAAGAAGAGCAGTAGTAGAAGCAACCCCGTCAGCACCAACATTGTCAGGAATATCAAACTTCACTACAGCACCAAGAACTGCAGTCACAACAGCATCGTAGTTGTGCGCAGTCATTGAATCCTTCACAATGCACAGACCCATTGGACCAAAAGTAGTCGTTGCAGAGAGGGAGATAATGCCTTCCCCGCAAAAAGCCCCAGCACCTAGCTCCCCCACAGGATGCTCAGATTCAAGACCTGCTCCAACAGTCGAGCATGTTGGGCAGGTGAAAGTAGCAGACAACATTTTAAAACTGTGAGAGAATGTTGAGAAAATGTCTTAACCTTGCTTTTATTGAAATTTGTATTTCATTATTATTAACAGTTTGTGTTTATCTTTTAGATGTCACTAAACTTGCTAAATTCAACGATGACAATTTGTAAAATATTTTTCAATTGTCAAAATAGAAAGAGCATGAAAAAAGGGGAAGTTAAATGTTGTTGATCTTGGCAGAGTCATGTTATAGAAAAATAGACGCTTTAGAAAATGTTGCAAATTCTCTTGCTAAACCCATAGGTACAAAAAAAATTAGTTGGTGCGCAAAGGCCATGGGCCTTACTTTTTATGAAGCTTTAATTTATCTAGTTTCCCTTTATGCTCTTTCCAAGGTGTGATATGTGATAATTCTGAAAGTTACTAAATTCAACAATGAGAATTTGTTTTATTATTTGTCAAAATAGGAAGAGCGTGAAAAAAGCAGCAGTTAAATGAAAGCTTGGGTAAGATAAACTGATATCTTCCCAAAAAAAAAAATGATCAAGTTCACAAGTTGAAATAAGGTTTCTAGCTTCTATGATTTCTGCCTAAATTGTTTTAGAAACCATTTGTGTTTTATGTTTTCTTTCATGCCTATATATTTAATTCTTGAGTTGACGGATAAGCAAGTTATTTGCAGATTGTTGAAGCAATCAAGTGTTGCTGTAATTCACGAAGCTGTATTACTATAACTCAGTTGAAGGATTCATACAAAGTCTAGGATCTCTTTTGTGAAGTCTTTACTCAAAAAAGGTTTCTCCATATAATTATTCAGTTATAATTTGTATCTATTTTGTTATCCATTTCCATCAGTAATTTATTTATGTCCGTTTATTTGTTATCCATTTCCACAGTAATTATTAGCATATTTTCACCGTATGTTGCATCCTATTCTTCAACAAATCTATCATTCATAACCATAGGTCTCCACTTTCTAAAAAAATAATTATCTTTATTTTCCTCTATTTGTGTGAATCGAATATCAATCAATCAAATGAAGCAATATCAACAAAGAAAAATAAATGTTAAATGTCTTCAACAATAAAACAAAAGAATGCTGAGCTAAGAGCCAAAACATTGCAGACATTTGCAATTTTTCCTGCAGAGATATATTTTATAATCCAGTAAAACCATAATTATGGCTGAAATTGATAGATCTGGCCAGAGCACAAAAGCCACAACCTTCCTGCAATTCACAAACTGCTACAACTGGACCTCTGCTCCTACCACAGAAGCCTTTGAATCCTCACTTCACAGTGCTTAAAAACCTGATTTCTAACCCAAAACAGCACAACCACCACAATTTCCCACAATTTCACAGTTGAAGAGAGTTACGTATGAAGGATTGCAAACATATTATGCCCAAATGGAGGAAATGCCATATGAAGAAGCTTCAGAAAACGACAGCATCAATACATTCATTGCGTAAAGGAAATGCACAATGTAGTTATGTGAAGGAAAAAGAAAATGCCATTTAAGGAAATGCACTAGAACAAGGATCAACTGTTGTTTGAAAACCAGTCTTCAATTACAATCTAAGGAAGCCCCAGTCACAATTTACATTCAAACCGTGCCATCCAAGGAATAACAATCCAAGGTTCTGTCACATATATATTATGGCATTCCCTTGAGTAGCAGAAATTTCCAAATGTGTAAGGTGCAAAAATCTTGCTTTGCACTACATAGAGCTTCAAGTGGATGTAAGGTACAGATTCATTGCAATCTTGATTAATGTTACAGTTTTTTCATGATTCACATAAAGGTTGTAATAAGATCTCAAATGACTAAGCCAATAGCATTTTAAATAATTGGTTTTTATAATTTTTTTGGTTAACAAATTCACATGTCTGCATTAATCGAACAAATGTTCATGTTGATAAATAAATAATACAAAATTTTGATTGTTTGAAATTAAAGAATAACAACCAGTTATCCGTCACAAGAGTTATCCTGCTAGGTCAGAGCCTAATAAATAACTTGAAGAAAAAGCTGCATGGTTTCAACTTTGTCTACAAAAAAAATTCTTTACCCACTGCCATCAGCCACATTTCCTGTTGTTGAACTCTTGGCACCCATACTCGCTTTAACACTTTCCAATACTTCTTCCCATGTAAGAGATGGCTCCTCCTCATCATTATCTTTCATGTTTGATATATCCTCTTGACTTACCTGAACTGCTTTAGCATCTTGAGTTTTATCATTTGAATTCACGAATTCAGACATATTAGTAACGTCGTTACTTTCCTCATATGCAACATCTTTATCATCTCCAATTCTCTCATCTTCATGGCTAAAGAAGTTCTGTTGCACTGGAACCTCTTTAAGTTGCTGGTTAGCAACAATGTTTGCAATAGCCTTAACAGCAGCGGCTTCATCTACCTCTTTAGACCTAGGTATTTTTTCACTGTTGCCACTGACAGGAGGAATTTCACCTGAAAGCTCGTTAGCTTGGTGAACTTCAACTTCTGGAGGAGGTACAAAGAAAGGAATCCTGCCCCTCTGCCAATCATGAAGAACCATCTTTGCAGCAGTCATCAAATCCGGTTCTCCACCCTGTAAGAAAGAAAAAATACATGTCAATTTCCCCAGTTGAACAAACACTACTTATATCACTATTAGATCTAGTTTAAGGCATTAAAATATTTACAATAGTAATGATGCAAGTTTCAATGCCACACCAGAACTGTATTTCCAAGAAGAATACCTTCAAAAGCTTGCCAGATACTTTGCACAATTGACTGAGGAAATCTTCTTCATCAGTCCTGCAGAGCACATTCAAAACAGAAAATGACTCCCTTTGGCTTAACACAATAAATAACACAGATATGACCTAAGAGATACAAATGCATAACTTAATTAGCCAATTGAAGCTGGACAGGTGAACTAGTATTTTTTGACTGCTATTTAAAGTTGCATGTAGACAGCCATTATTGTTGGGAACATACAAAATCATATGCCGAACCATTAATTCAAGAGTTCAGTTACATAGAGACAGCCATTATTGTTGGGAACAATCAAGATCATATGCAGAACCATTAATTCAAGAGTATAAATACTCTGGTATCACATCTGCTCAGAATCAGGTTAAGAATATAAGAACAGAAGCAGAAAGTTGTTACAAAAGCTCACTACAACAGTGCCTTAATCCATTCCAATCTCATCTCCTATATAAATCATGTTAACTATTTTACATTAAATTTTTAAAACAATAATTTTCCAAAACCATATGCAGAATCATTAATTCAAGTGTTACAAATAATTTGGTAATACATTTGCTCAGAACCAGGTTAAGAATATGAGAACGAAGCTGACACGAGCTCATTACAACGGTACTTCATCCATTCCTATCTCATCGCCTATGTAAATCATGTTTTGACTTTTTGACTTGAAGAGTTAATAATTTACAGTGACCATGAAACTCAGATTAAGGAATGGTGAGCTCTATACCCATAGCCACATATGGGACTAACTATATTTCAATGTAACATAGCAGCATCGTTACTCATAGACTCCCATAAGCTATTTCAAAATAATGTCCCAATCCCTATATCCTGCATTTTTTAATGACTATTCCTGCTGGTGACCAAGAAACACAAGCATAGAAACAATAAAACTTCCCATTACAACTGATATACATTGTGAAAAAACAGTTTTACAAAAAGTTGAATAGAAAAGATATATCAAAAATTAGTGGGAACATTTAAGATTAGGTCAGAAGCTCAGCATTGTAAAATTTGAAATGACTTGATATTTGATTGATTTCAATTGCAACTACAGCTGCTATTAATAGTTAAGCCTTAAATAGGCCATACACAAGCTATGATTTCAATTGCAACTACAGCTGCCATTAATAGTTAAGCCTTAAATAGGCCATACACAAGCTATGTATAAGATCTCTCACAGGTATTAAAGCAAACCATCAAACCTACACAACTTGCCCAAATCTTCAGCTTTTCTATGCCTAACTTCGTTTTCCATTTGTCTGCTCAAACAAGAGATGCTAGGGGCAAATCCGATCCAATAAAACTATATCATGTATTATTGGATATCACTGCACACAAAATGCAATACAGGGAAAAACTTTAAGGAATGCACTTTTTTCATTAGCCTATTATGTGAGGCAAGTGTTTGGAGCTCGAAGAATGTAAGTTCTAAGTAGTGAAGGCACATTTTGAGAAAAAACACATAAATTACAAATGGAAAATCTGACGAGCTTTATATACATGTTATAAAA
The DNA here is from genome assembly GCA_018584345.1 of Thuja plicata. Lineage (NCBI taxonomy): Eukaryota > Viridiplantae > Streptophyta > Pinopsida > Cupressales > Cupressaceae > Thuja > Thuja plicata. The sequence goes on along the minus strand of MU226778.1, from coordinate 1,309,641 downwards.
AAAACTAGGCAAATGATATTTTCAAAGTTTGTTACTTGTCAAATATAATTTTTTGAACATTTATGAAAGGTTAGCCAATTGTCAAAAAATTGTCCATTAAAAATACCCCGTAACAAAAAGGTCATTTACAGTCTTCTGACCCTTGTTGATAGAACTGAAAACAATTCCATGTTGAGTTCACTTTATTTCCTTTTCATTTTGTAGCCTGACCTAATAATGCTAAGGTCCTCAACAAAATTGAACTGTTCATCATAATCCTCAATGAATAAGAGGCTAGTGGCTATCCTAATGCCATCGCTAGAAAACAAGCTGGCATGAGAACAGTCTCCTTTCAGCCCCACATAAATAAAATTCAAAATCTATTGGACAGGACTATAGAGTCTGAAGAAAACAGAGAAACAGCTACCAAAACTAACTTTTAGATGCTGGAGTGGACAAGGCTTTGAGCAAGGTAAAGGAAAAAACAGTTGAACATCTACCAAAAGTGAATATAATGTTCTAGTCATATTCTGAAGTCTGTGAACATTGCACAGCCATTTCATGAGCTCTAATACATTAAAATATGATACCTTAAGCTAACATGCTATGAATTGTTTATGCCTTTCTTTCCTTGTGGATTTTGAGACACTCCCATGTTTAGCAAGCATAAATTTTTTACAGCTAGTACTTTACCATGCAAAGTACTAGGCAAATGATATTTTCAAAGTTTGTTACTTGTCAAATATAATTTTTTGAACATTTATGAAAGGTTAGCCGATTGCCCATTAAAAATACCCCGTTACAAAAAGGTCATTTCCAGTCTTCTGACCCTTGTTGATAGAACTGAAAACAATTCCATGTTGAGTTCACTTATTTCCTTTTCATTTTGTAGCCTGACCTAATAATGCTAAGGTCCTCAACAAAATTGAACTGTTCATCATAATCCTCAATGAATAAGAGGCTAGTGGCTGTCCTAATGCCATCGCTAGAAAACAAGCTGGCATGAGAACAGTCTCCTTTCAGCCCCACATAAAAGAAAATTCAAAATCTATTGGACAGGACTACAGAGTCTGGAAGAAAACAGAGAAACAGCTACCAAAAATAACTTTTAGATGCTGGAGTGGACAAGGCTTTGAGCAAGGTAAAGGAAAAAACAGTTAAACATCTACAAAAAGTGAATATAGTGTTCTAGTCATATTCTGAAGTCTGTGAACATTGCACAGCCATATCATGAGCTCTAATACATTAAAATATGATACCTTAAGCTAACATGCTATGAATTGTTTATGCCTTTCTAACCTTGTGGATTTTGAGACATCCCCATGTTTAGCAAGCATAATTTTTTTACAGCTAGTACTTTACCATGCAAAGTACTAGGCAAATGATATTTTCAAAGTTTGTTACTCGTCAAATATAATTTTTTGAACATTTATGAAAGGTTAGCCAATTGTCCATTAAAAATACCCCATTACAAAAAGGTCATTTCCAGTCTTCTGACCCTTGTTGATAGAACTGAAAACAATTCCATGTTGAGTTCACTTTATTTCCTTTTCATTTTGTAGCCTGACCTAATAATGCTAAGGTCCTCAACAAAATTGAACTGTTCATCATAATCCTTGTTGAATAAGAGGCTAGTGGCTGTCCTAATGCCATCGCTGGAAAACAAGCTGGCATGAGAACAGTCTCCTTTCAGGCCCACATAAAAGAAAATTCAAAATCTAATGGACAGGACTACAGAGTCTGGAAGAAAACAGAGAAACACCTACCAAAAATAACTTTTAGATGCTGTAGTGGACAAGGCTTTGAGCATGGTAAAGGAAAAAACAGTTAAACATCTACCAAAAGTGAATATAATGTTCTAGTCGTATTCTCAAGTCTGAACATTGCACAGCCATATCACGAGCTCTAATACATTAAAATGTGATACCTTAAGCTAACATGCTATGAATTGTTTATGCCTTTCTAACCTCGTGGATTTTGAGACATTCCCATATTTAGCAAGCATAATTTTTTTACAGCTAGTACTTTACCATGCAAAGGATGAAATATACTTCTAGCTAGGAGAGACGGAGATGGATAAAATAGCCTAACAATAATATGATAAGAAAAAATCATCAAAAATATCACTTGAAACTTAGATCTGTATATAAATGCATTCGCAATAATCCTATTTGTGTCCTAAGGGTGTAGATACATTAGAGATGATATTGAACTCTAGAGCAAGGATTGGAATACCACCATTACAAAGACATCAAGAGATATCAAAATAATAACCTTATAATTATTTTAATTATTAATTATAAATGAAATTTTTATTTATATAATTTCTATTATAAAAACCAGTTTAAAATATTTTTATTTACATAATTTCTGTTGTAGTAAAAAGTTAGAAATTTAGGGCACAGATTTTGGTGTATATTGCATGATCCAGACCTTTGAAATTTAACTGCAAATTCTGTTGGGATTTGAGACTTTGTAGAGTTGATAGCTCTGTGTGACCATATCTGGTAGAAGGTTTAAGAAGTTTCGATTTGCAGGAGGGTAACTGATACTCAGTGATGTCTCCCAGACATTAATTTTGTAAACAATGATTCTTTCTCAACACAAACTATCTACTTATGCATCAAAAATAAATAATAAATTAGAATTAAATTAATATTTTTGTAATTAATTAGTCTGGGCACTAACCTGGCCCCTGGTGAGGCCACAGTCAGGGACCTGATCTTTGTACAATACATCACAATTTCCACAGAGGACCAACACAGCCAACACAACAAACATCCATCATGGAACTCAACCACGGGATCACTTGCATGGCAACTTACAAGCTTAGTTACAGGATTCGCCAAACTTTATGTATGAAGTTTGAAATCTGGTGAACTCCTATAAAATTTAAAAAACTCCACCAGATTTGTCCTAAAGTTTGTACGGAACAAGGTTCAAGTAATTTTTCATCTTCGGGAATCACAAAATGTCCATTGCACATTGCACTTGATGTTGTTCCAAAGGGACTTGTTCCTACATACCCTGTTTAAGCTTACTTGGAACAACCACCATAAGCAGTTTTCGGGAGAGCCAACGCATTTGTTGCAGAACAAAGGCATTGACCTGCAATTTTGGGCATTTGCTGATGAATGGTGAGGAGCTATTTTCAATAGAAGTAGGTATTTACAACTCGAAATTTCCTTCTTCCAAAGGTGGTGTTATTTTATCCCCTGCAAATTGTAAAGAGTATTGTAATCTGCTACATCTGTCCACTCTTGGCTACATCATAGGCAGCACTCTACACAATAAGCAAGGAGTTGAAAGCCAATTTCAGAAAAGATTTGGCGACCATCAACAACAGGGCAAATGAAAAAGTGCGGTGTGGCATCTAGTATGGGCATCATTGAGAGACTATCCACCTTGAGGCCTCGTGCACTGCAATCCAACCCCTTGTTACGGTAAATCAATGTTGTATAAAACAGAGGAGATGAAAGCTCCTTATATAGATTTACAAAGACGATGTTTCTAAAAGAAACAATCGTGAACTAAATACGAAAATAAAAACTACCTAATAAACTAAAGACTAACTACGATAACCATTAAATTAACATTACAATATTCAAATACCCTCCCTTAATGGTCATCGTCTAACTACCCTGCAAAAGACTGTACATGTCTTGTGGTCATAAATTCTTCAGAACATTCTGCTGCTGCTGAGACCCTCCCTGGATTTGCAAATGTCAATGACCAAGAGTAGCCAAAATCCGTCCAGAAAAAATAGAGAAGGCTACCCCCTTCTTCAGAATGCTCTGCAACAAGAGACAAGAACCTACCACTGACTCTGCCATTGAGACGTGTCTGTCACTAACCCTCCCAGAATTTATAAAACTTCTCACCAGAAATCATCGCAAAACGTCCAATCTGATGTTGGATAACAAATTTGTCCCTCCTTGTAGCCACAGACACACACCGAGAATAGTTGCCACAGTTTTGAGGAAAAATCGACAAACCCTCCAATTTTTTTTGCAGAAGAGCACAGCGCCCTAGAATAGATTGCAAAAAGTCAATTTTTTAGGAGAAAATCGCCAAACCCAAGATTACAAATCATTGTTTTTTTCAAAACAAATGGTAAAAAGAAACAAAGGAATCCCACGCAACTTTGCGAATTACAGAATCCAGAAACGATTTTTGAGGATAAAATCGAAAAACCAAACAAATAGTTGGCACGGAATCCAAGACATGGATCAGCATATAAAACATCATTTTTAAGGAAAAAACTGTAATACCTTTCTAGAAACTAGAGAACCCTCCTTGACAGGAGCAAACCCTTAATTTTTGAAAAAAAAATTATAAACCCAAAAAAAATTATTTTTTTCAAGGAACAAAATTATTAAAACCCACCAGAATTTTTTTAAGGGAAATAATTATGAAAACCCATCAGAAATTTTTGAAGGGAGAAAATTATGAAAACCCATCAGAAATTTTTGAAGGGAAAAAAATATGAAAACCATCAAAGAAACCTTCATGTGGCAAAACACGAGACTTCTCACAGTAAAGCGTATGCAACTCACAAAAAGCACATGCAAGCAAAATGCAAGTACATGAAACCCTCGAAAATCAGAGACTTTTGCTCAAACCAAGAAATCGCGCGATCAAAACCCTTGACCAGGCTCACGATTTTCTGCAAAAAACTTCAAAGATGAACCACAGAATTTTCATAAAATACCTCCAACGATTTTTATTTTTAAAAAATCGAAAAAAAAATTCCAGATCAAGGCTTTATTTTTTCTTAAAAAATTCGCCAAATTTTATGAAATCCCATCAACCCGCTCTCATACCATGTTATGGTAAATCGATGTTGTATTAAACAGAGGAGATGAAAGCTCCTTAACAGAGGAGACGAAAGCTCCTTATATAGATTTACAAAGACGATGTTTCTAAAAAAAACAATCGTGAACTAAAGACGAAAATAGAAACTACCTTATAAACTAAAGACTAACTAAGATGACCATTAAAGAAACATTACAATATTCTAATACACCTCATGAACCTCTTCTTTTTGCAACAAATTTTACTTTGCTCCCACCTCTTTTTCTAGAGATTGAAATCTCATTTGAATATATTCTCGAGAGACCAAGGCAAAAATGAAGTCCATTGCACTGAAAGATAGTTGACCTCTATTATAAAATTTACCATATTATATATTTATATATTAAAATTAAAAGTTTTGAATATATCTATATTGACATATTTTTAAATTCATTATATTGTATTCAAATTTAAAGACATTGTTTCATTTTTAATAATTTTAATTTAACAAGTGTAAAATACTTATATTACTTTTAAATTTAATATAATATAATATTATTTTAATAAATAATAAATTTGGCTTTGTTATGATTTAATTTAATTTCAAATATATTTAGCATTGTTAAACTACTTTGACAACTTAATGGATTTATTATTTATATGTCTTGTTCTAATTCAAATTTATATAAGGGGAATTTCATGCTGAATTTTTTTTTCAATTTTTTTGCCCTTGCCGAAATTCATCCAAATTATATTGTTGTCGAACTCAAACTCAAATTTGAATCCTATGGCTTAGCTAACCATTGCACCCCACTTCCATGCGAATTATAATAAACTAGTTTATAGTATATTATGCAATGTTCAGATTTTTTAAATAGAATATAGTCTAAATATATAATTTAGATATTTAAGAGCTCTCTCTCTCTCTCTCTCTCTCTCACACACACACACACTCACTCACTCATGTAATTAAAGCTAGAGGGTAGACAAACTCATCTAGGTTTGGAACCATTACCTATGTACCAATTCCTTTGACTAATTGTCACAAAAATATGTGGAAAAATGCACCAAAGTTGGAGATAACTATAACTCTATGCTACAACGTCAACCCATTTGGGAACAAATAAAAATTGGGTAGGATGTCAAATTCATTTGTACTTCAAGGATATTTTAAAATCCTCCTGAGGAGACCAAGTCTTTTGCAATGGATATATTTGTAGTCATAGATAGTTATTTCATCCATGTGTGCTTCTCTTCATGATTGTAATGTCACAGTCCTCGTCCATGGGGAATGGGTCCCAAGGGACTTCTAACTGGGATGAATGATTGATCTAGACCCCAGGCACTAGAGAAAAGACTCAATTTTGTGAATCTAAAAAGTAATATTAACAACAAATAAATAAACTAAACATTGATCAAAGAAAAACAATTGTCGGAACCATGGGACCAGGGTTGTTTGATGGTTATGAAGTACTTTACTCTTGAGGATACATTTGGGGTATATTATTTCTATCATATGTCATTACTTAATCATTTCAGAAACCACAATGCCATTTCTTTTCCTTTCTTTCTTCTCCACTCTTAGAAGAATTTTGTCAAAGAAGCTGTTGAGACCACCAAGAATCGAGGCAAGAAGTCAATACCCTTGCACCAAGGACTTATTTTTAGACTTTACCATTTTCACCTTGCCCTTTGCCCACCCACACGCATTACTGTTCAAGTGGCTCCTATTTCTCTCACCACCCCCCTCCCCCGTCTGCTAGCATTATGGATACCCCTGGCCCAAGTAAGAAAAAATGTCTCAAAAACCCTGCTCTGAAAGCCCGCCATGTTTCTCCTGAAACCCCTTCCAACGTTGGTTTTGAGGAAAAGTCCAAGGAGAAGAAAAGGAAAGAACTTTCTACCAAAATGTAGGCCAAAGTCTCAAAAAAGGCAAAATTTCCATTCATGAGATTGACTTTGATTTTGATGCAATGGAGAAAACCAATACTCCTCGTCGGTCCACAAGACTTGCTACACGGCCTGTGAAAAAGGGGAAAATCTGAAAGTGGACTCTAAATCGAAAGAGGGAGAGGAGAGCAAAAAGGATGAAAAAAAGGAAAAAGAGAAAGATGCTGAGAGGGAGGTTTCTTCTAAGAAAGCTAGCAGCTCATCCCATGTCTTTGAAAGCCTCAAAATGGAATCCCTGGACCTCACCCAAAACATGGTGCTTGAGGAAAAGATTACTGCCTGTGACAAATAAGGGCACTACTCTTCTAGTTGTGAAATGTGACAAGTGTGAGGTCATTTCGGAAGAGCTGGATAAAGTCAAGAAAAGAGTTGCAGAACTGGACAAGAAGATGCAGGATATCTCCCACTTTGCATTAAAAATCATGCACAGCTCGGCCACTTCTTTATGTCTGTTGTAGAAGAACACACTTGGCAAGGACGACAACGATGAAGGCAACTATAAGGAGCTCTGCAAATTCCTCACGGAGGACTGGGCGATGTGGATGCTCAACAAGAAATGCAAGTAGAAGGAAGCCTAGGGACTTGGTCCCTTTTTATAGTTTAATTTGATGTTGTTAGTAGCCCCAGTGGCCTTGTTTTAAACTCTGTTTTTAATCCGGAGACTGTTATCGCTTATACTAGTAGTCTCTATGTCTTCTGGTATGGCCCTAGATGGCCCTGTTTAAAGACTTTAAAATTTTAAATACTATGCTGATCAGTAGAATAGATGTTTTTACTTTTTAGTATTAGTAGTAGATATCGTGACCAGAGATACTGGTTACTTTTTGTTGTTTTTAAGTTCGTTCGGTTGTTTTTGATATACTGTTAGTGTGCTGTAAATGTTAATCTGCTGACTGACGCCCGCTGGGCTGTTGTATTCAAGGGACAGCACCTTAGTTTTGCTGCTTTAAATATCAAAAACATTGATCAAAGAAAGACAGTTAAAATATTTGAACTGAGATGGAAAATTTTATATATCTATGGATTTTGTACATAATAGCATACTGTCAAGGAAGATGTCTGGTTGTCTATCTACCACTACTTACGTTTGTGCTATAACTTTGCCATTAAGTCTCATGATATATTTAATAAACTTAATGTTAGAAAGTCATGAAGCCTAAAGTATTGTTAAAGTAAGGTTGTGCTTCCGCATGACTCTTCAGTTCCTAACAGCCAAGCAAAATGGAGTTAATATATGGCTCACAAAGTGCTGTCTCTCAAACCTGCAAGGGGATCCCCTCCAGTCATACAGGGGAATCTGTCCATTCAAGGACAAAAGCAACAACAATTTTGACACTCCAGAGAACCACAGATTGTAAATGAATCTTAGCAATTTATTCTGTAAGTGTTTGGGACCCAAACAATGCCAACAATGAAAACTGCATAAGGTTTGGTGTGCACTTGAATGGTGTTCAATCTGCCTAAATTGTCTTGCACCACCGAAGTGTGTGCAACACCTAATGCAGATAGATTGATGATCTTGGGGCTACCACATACATAGGGAGAGAGTGTTCAGAAGTACCACATACAGAAAAAACATAAGACAACATTACCATAAACCATGAGAATGAGTGGAGGGGTTTCTCCTGAATTATTGTATTGCCTTGAAGCAAATCTGGTGTCTTATATGAACAAAAATATGAATAAAGTTGGTTTACATGCATGCAATGTAAAAACTCTTTCCTCTAATTCTGCTAAAATATGTGTGCACAAATTAATTGTTTCAAATATATCGTAAGTTTTTGAAAAGTGAACACTTCTTTAGCTCTAAAAGCTTATATATTCTATTGTCTTTCATGCTCCAACCTACTAAAAGGAATCTAGATGCATGACAATGTGGTAAAAGTTGCAATCACACCCAAAGGATCCAATCAAGGATTATCCAGACATGAAACCAAATACACAACACTCACAGCAGAACACAATGACAGTAGATAAACAGAAGATCTTTAGATTCCCAATCACAGATAAAATTAGGATGCAACGATGGCTTGTAAAAAATGAGGAGGCCTTAACCTTCATTGAATCATAGGCACAATCAATATAAAAATTATGACATTTTGAGCTGATATATGATACAATGCTCTTACTCTGCGACAGAACTCTATAAGCGTAAAATTGTAATCTCAAAATCCAATGCAGGAGATTCAGAGTGTAAGAGCAATATTGTGATCGCCCAAAATAGTTTCCATCATGTTTTTGCTTGTTATGTAGGTTACTATACAGTCCCGGTCTTAATACTCTTACCGCAAGAAGACTATTCTCACCACAAAGACATATTGTAGCTCCAAAAACCAATTTAGAGCATATGAAAAGTCATCACTAAGATGTCACTCTGCAACACCACATTTCATTGCAAATCTTCCAAATTTATGTCAGAGTTCTAGGATGATTTGACTCTAAATAGATTCAACATGGTTCCTAAAAAGTAGTCATCGGCCAAATGCTATAACTTGTCAAATACATATAGGACCCAACCAAGCTCTGGACCAACATTCGAATACATATTCCAGCATATATATATATATATATATATATATATATATATATATATATTTTAGATTGTTTTTGTACTAACGAACCCAAAACTCCAGTTCAAAATTTTGCCGTACAGGCACTAGGTTCTCAAACCCAAATTGGAACCCAAATCCAAACAGGCGACTTAGGAGAAGAGAAATGCAAAGTAGAGGAATTTGTAGATCACATGAAACTAATGCATGAGGAAGTAAGAAATCAATTGAAGGTGAATTCTAAGTCTAAAAAAGGTTGATGAGAAGAGAAAACTTATGTTACACGAGGATGTGTTTCTTGTCCCTAGGGGACTTGTCCCCGTCCCCGAAATATTTCAGGAATAGTGGGACGAAAACAAAACATCCCCCAACCGTCCCCGATTTCAAAAAACTACAGGAAACGGCAGGAAACGGCCCTTGAGATTTGTGGATGGCTAGCTGTCCCTGAAACTCCTAAGGGGCACCCGAAACATCCCTTGTCTGTCATCGAAACGAAAAAGTGTCCCCTACACATTTGGATGATTTTTGGCATTAAAAAAAAAAGAAAACATTTTTTAATTCTTTTTGCCAAAGCGGCAATGTGGGGGGGCCAAAAGGTTCATATTCGTGTCCGCGGACGATAAAATTCAAATGAAGTTCGGCATGGGAGAAAATTTGGCAGAAAAATTTGTGATTAATTATGTTTAAAATTTAAATTTAAATAAAAATAAATATATCAAATTTTATATATTAAAATTATAAATCTAATATTTAATTTGAATTTTTTAATTTTTATCACAATAAACATATTAAGTTTACGTATTAAATAAAAATATATTACAAAATTATATATTAAATATAAATGCCTTTTTTTCATAGGTTGTGTGTGTAGCCTATTATATTTTGATGTTTGAGACTTCTAGATACATGTTTGAGACCTTTTGATTTGGATATTTATATTGATAGACCATGGTTTTGATGTTTGAGACTATGGTTTTGATGTTTGAGACTATTGTTATAATGCTATTATACTGATTTATACTGCTGCTATTATCATTTATGTTGTTAAACTACTGTTGTAACTCGTGAATCCGTGTCTTATTTGCATATTGTCTTGTTGTTATCAATTATTGACATATCTCTCTCTCTCTTTCCCTCTTTCTATATTTTATATCTTAATATATTTTGGAAAATTCACACACACACACACACACACACACACACACATATATATATATATATTTTAAATTTGTATAGTGCCTTCCCCTATTTTTAGCCCTCTAGGAAATGCATCCCCTGCCATTCCCCGTCCCCATCCCTGAAACGTCGTGGAACATAGGAGAAAATATAAAGAGTTTGTGATAGGAGATGAACTGATGGTATATTTAAGGAAAGAGGGACCTCCACTACAAACATAAAACAAGCCGTAGATGAAAAAGTTTGGGTCCTAGAGAATTATCAGGAAGTTTAATTTAGGGAATGCATATAAAGTTAAATTTAAAATTATTGAAAAGTTAAAGAGTAAATCACCAGAATTTAACAATCCAGATTTGTATGAACACCTTGAAGGAGTGTTGGGAGATGGACGTACACAAGTGGATTGGAGAAAACAAATATCAAAACCAAAAGCAGAGAAAAATAAAAAAGCATTGGACAATATAGTTGGAATGAGCACCAAATATAAGAATTATAAAGAATATTTGGTAAAATGGAAAGGAAGGATGATTGAAGGCTCGACATGGATGTCTATAGTTGAGGTGAAGGATTTGTTTTTCCTCTAGTTGTCCCAAAGTGAGGGACTCACTTTTTCAATTACTCAAGGTGTTTAATTCAAAGGTATCCAAGGTATAAGAACAATTTTGCATCACCCAAAATATTTTCTTTCACATTTATACTTGTTTTGCTGGATTCTAATTAGTTTCTATTTTCTCACTACAAAGGCATATTCTGGTTCCAGTCACCTTTTCAACACATCAAAATTCCAAACTAATATCTCATTGTGTGATGCCACAAATCAGCACGTTTTGTTGCAATCCTTCCAAATTGACATCAAAGCTCCAGGATGATTGACTCTGACACAGATTCAACATGGTTCCTCAAAACTAGTCATCGGCCAAATGTTGTGACTTGTCAAATACTTTCGAAGGACTCAATCGAAAATTGCAGCATACATAAAAGCTTTGTGCCAACATTTGAATACATAAGCAATCTTATTGATCTCGGGGAGGTAGATGATAAGAACCACATCAGATTTTATTGTACGTATTCTGTGTACACATTTGTTCCAAACAAGCTCTTGTACACATTGAATGTGCACAGTGCCACAGAGAATTGTGCCAGATTGATAATCAGCACACACCATCTTATTTTCTTAAACTTTCTATATAAATCTCATCAAACCTCAATAAAGAATTAAATTTTGAGATCATAATTCAAGTTCAAGCTCATACAGTTGATAGCAGAAAAAAAGCATTGTATCACTATCACATTTCAGCTCAAAAGGTTATAATTCACACATCAATTGTGCTTGTGATTCTTTTGAAGGTTGTCATGTTGTAAGCCCTTGTGGCAAGAATCTAAATGTATATGCGACTGTGAATCAATAAAATAATATTTTTGTTTATCTATTATATTATCGAGTTTCATTGTGAGCGTTTGTGTATTTGACCACATAGTTGGATACTCCCTAACTCGACCTTCTAGCCATGACTGCATTAGAAATGGAGATGATTTAGGGATTCAAAATATATTGTGGTTGGAAGCAAGGTTGGTGAGAGGTTGGTGAGCCATCAAAGGCAAATTCCTTAAATACACAACTTAATCCTATTACTATGGATGAGGCACCTTTTGAGGATATTGCAGCTATACCATCTGCAACATTCACATAGTGGCAATAGACTTTTTTGAGCTTCAGTCATAGACAAAATATATGATTATAGTTTTAATTGATACTGAAACTTGAAGTTCATATGTACATAGATGTTGAACACATTTTTTCGTCTATGATATGTTTTAAACTCTAATTTTGATTTATACATAATGGAAATCAGTAATATATGTTTTATATGAAAGATATTTTTGAAGTTCATGTATTTTCAAATGTTCGACAAATTTTGCTGAGTCTTGAATTTTTAAAATTTTTGGGCCTGCTAAATAATCGCCAAGTCCAAGTTTTATAACTATCATTTTGATAGCCATCCCCAAAATCAGGAAAATATTTACTATCTCCGGATTTATGTTTCTGTATGTTCCCATTTCCAAAACTCTAAGAAACACAAGATTAAAACAAGAAGCAAGGCTTGGGTGATTGCCAATTTGTAAAAGCAATAACAGTAGCTCTGCAGAATCTCAAGAGATGCTTTCTTACAAAGTGCTCATGGAACCATGCACAAAATCTAAAGCTGATTGCTCCAAAATTCGCTTGATATCAAAGACATTCCATCATGTTAACTTTGACAACCATGTTGAAACCAAATCAAAGAACTCTTTATTTTGACCACCAGAAAATCAGCATCACATGTAATACAAAACAAATTTGAGGATTCTACTTGTTATCATTTCTCCGTGCAGTTAGATACTCAAGTGAGATAAAAAGTTAAACATATCTTTGCATTGACTACAAATAAAGAAAGTATGTTTAATGTTAAATGCCAACAATTTCCTAACATGTGATGTCCATAATTATGAACGTTGCTTTTTGTGAACTACAAGGATGTGAAATATGACAGCCATGTAGTGTCCAACAACATATAAACAGCAACTGATAATCTAATCCATAATGCAGTCTAAATCCATCCATGTTATAAATAATAATTTGTTAAGATCGTAATAACAAAAAAAAGCATGAGATTATTTTGTCAAATGATCAACCAAGATTATAATTTTCAAACATGTTCTCCTTAGCAATTTCTGACCAATCGACTTCAAGATTGATTACTAAAAGAGTTTGAACAAAATATTCCAGACATAATAGGTAGGAGAACACTCAGATATGACAGTCAAAGCTTACCAATCCTTTAATTTGTATGCTCTTTTGAGGTAATCCTTCTTCACTCGACGAAGAACCTCACCAATATGTTCAGTTGCATCATGTAAATTTGCAACACGAACCTAGTAAAGACAGAATATCCAACACATAAGTGAGCCTATTATAGTGGATAGTGAAAATCTCAATGTGATAGATAGGCTTTGATTGCAACAAAAAGAATTTTCAAGCAGTTAGCTGGCATGGGATATATAAAAGTTGAATTCAGGGCAGACAAAAATAAACAATTTTCTCATTTCAAAATATCAAAATTACAACCAAGAGCAAAAAGCAATGTATTAGAAACACATCTCAAATAGTTCTTTAATAGATTCATACAAGAAGAGATAAATTTCCTCCTCTTGAAAATCCTAGTTTTTCTTTTTTGTCGAACTAGACAAACTGGACCAAGGCTGATACTCTTCATTTTTCCATGCTGTCATAGAATCCAAAACTAATTTTGCAAGAGTCCAATGAGTTTTTTATTGGCTTTTCACTTGCTAGCAACTAACTCCAGGTATATCTTATAGCAAAGATTTGTGTGGTTTTACATGCATTAATATGTGTTAACTGAAAGTCCTGGTATGATTAAGCAAAGCCTGAACTGCATACATTGAGTTATTACTTAATTGTTATATGAATATGTCAATAATACAACTTAACAAATGATTGGCAAGCAGTTACAACTAGCCATTGTGTTTGTTGGCTGCAACCTCCCAAGTACAAAAATGGGTTCCTGACTCAAAATTGACTACATGTTCCTTTCAATGATTGACAAAGGAGATCATCACAGTGATAACATTGAACCAAACATGATAGCAACCCTATTGTTCCATCTAATCGTAGTGGTTATGACAATAAAGTGATAAACTCTTATTAACATTATTATCAACTGAAAACGTTGGGCTTAATCACCTTATATAATCCTATCACTTCACATTTTATGGTAAAAGTTAAAACAATCATCTTTGATATATGTTCCCCTTATACTTTGTAGTTGTGTGTATTTTGTAGTTAATAAACCATAATATTATTTTTATGTAATGATCTATATTAAAGTCATGTCATGGTGCAAGGAAGTCTTGATTTAATCAAGAAAGAACTGTTGTGCAATCCCCAATGTGATAAAAGCAATCTGATTACAATGAAAAAGTTGGTCCCAAATATGTGTCATGTCAATCCAATCGTGTCTTTTAAAATTGCTTTTCCTCACTGATTATCTCATTGTACATGAATAAGCATTCCAGGAACAGTCTGAGCATACCACATGGTTTCACAACTCAACTTGTGATGATATTCCAGCCTCAAAACAATAAGCTCTCACAGATGTACTGGGCAGCACTCAACTCAAGCAATTCAAAAAAAATAACAGCCTCAACTTATTGCCATTGCTTCTGGTTTGGATTGTGACTGATGCAAAAAGATCAGACACAATCCAAACCAGAAGCAATGGCAACAACTATGACAGATTGTGGAAAATTGATATTTTTAGCCTCAACTTAAGTAATACAAGGTTAAAAACAGCCTCAAGTTGTTAGTGTTGAGGACAGAAATACGGCAATTCAAGGTAATCTTGTTCAGAAAAGATTACAGATTTGGCTTAAGTATTATATGTGGGACCAAAATCACCAACAAGCAGCACCAACTCAACAAATAACTTATATGCATAGTAGATATCAAGAAGAACACAGAGGGTGGAATAGTGCAACATAATGTTGTAATGTCCCCTTTTATCTGCAGCACTGAATAAAATGTTTTGTTGGCAGACTGAATAAGATGTTCTGTTGGCAGATGGAATTGAGCTTTCAACTAGGAATGTTTGTGCTTAAAATACAGCAGCTGAGTCTTCAGTTGGGGGTAGCTATGTCTTATGTCTTTCAGTTGAGCAGTATCTGGGACATTCAGTTGGGATTCAGTTAGAAAATTGAATACTGGAATGAGGCGCTGAGTTTGTCTCATAGATGTCAGTTGACTGCCACGTTAATCTGCTAGTTAACTGCCATAAGTTTGGAGATTTATTTGCTAGTTAGCTGCCCACAAATGAGAAAGTTGCTCATCAGTTAACTGCCACCGATTTAGAAAATGAATGGCACTGATATAGGAGTGATTGTTACAGCATCTTTAGCACTAAACTCGGTCAATTCAGCTATTATCTTGGGTAAACCTCAGGAAGTAGGGTGACAATATTGGGAACAGGGCAACTGCAGATTTGTGCAGATTTGTGCAGATAAAGGCGACAGAAGAGTAGTGTAGCATGTCCAAGACTGCCAATAGTTCAGTTTGCATGCTGTGGACTGTTTGGGAGCTTCAAAGGAGATTAGGCTGTATTGCTGGGAGCACCCAATGAGTTGTATCAGACTAGTAATGCAGTTTCCATTCATTGTATATGTTGACAAGAATAAATTAAAAAAATAAAAGACTGTCTGCTGTTTGAG
This sequence comes from Thuja plicata, assembly GCA_018584345.1. NCBI lineage: Eukaryota > Viridiplantae > Streptophyta > Pinopsida > Cupressales > Cupressaceae > Thuja > Thuja plicata. The sequence continues at coordinate 1,293,931 of MU226778.1, read as the reverse complement.
TCTTTCTGGATTATATTCTGTATGCAGCGAGTCTAGGATGTCAGAGTAAAGCCAACAATCGCAACAACTCAAATACCAACAATCAGGATAAAGATGCAATAACACTTGGGCATATACTCAAATAAATAAAATGAAAGAGTTGAGTAAAACATCAAACACAACTCAGACAGAATACATAATGGAAGTGAATAGGATAGGAGCTAACTGATGGATTTCAATGCTCACAATGTGATGAGCCACCTGTAATGATGCCAAAGTTTCCATATGGCGATCACTTGGATTACCATGAAATCATAATTAAAATGGTAGGCATAAATATAGCATTGAAGGTTGTATATGTATATAAAACAATGGCTAAAATCGGGAGGTCATATAAAATTCATTGCTATTCAATAAGCTTATTAAATGATGACTTCATATGCAATCATACAAGGACTCGCTTTATAAGGTTGTGTGTATAACACTTATCTCATTCTGTTATCAATAAAGTTTTCTCAGACCTGCAATCTCAAGACAAAAATAATAATAGGCCCCTTCCAAAGAAAGTGGCCAGATTAGGGATTCTAGATTCCTATATATTTAATTTAACATGAAACCCATAGTTCAACGGAGTTTCCTGACAAGGGGACATGCGGACGTGGAGAACAGGTTTCGGGGATGGGGGACCAAACGCCTAAGTTTGAGGACGGTGAGGCGACCACAGGAGGACAACAGCAGAGCCATGATGGGGGGCAGCGCTAATATACAAATTAAGGTGAATTGAAGTCTAAAAGGCAAAATCTGCAAATATAACACCTCTACGAATGCCCCATTTAAGGCAATATAGTTTTCAAGAAGTTAAAGGTTGCAATAAGTATGTAATGGCATGTGCTATATTGCAAGAGACTGCAATTAGTATGTAATGGCATGTGCCATATAGCAAGAGACCCAACAGTGTCACTGGTGGAGGTGGCATAGGTGGTGGTGCTATGGGGGGGCATTTTCCCCAAGTCTTCGAAACATCCCCCTACTGGGGACACGGGTTTTTCCGGGGAGGGGGGAGAATGCATCCCCTTGGAACACTGAAAACATTTTCGCAATAGTTCAAACAAAAAATATTTTCCTGAAATGTAGATAACTAGAGAAATTCAGTCATTAATTAAGCACCAAGGACGTGTTAACTAATAACATAATAAAAAGGTCTGAAAAATCACTGCAATTACATGTTTTGCAAGTTTTCAGTTCATGATAGATATTGATGCAATATACAAAGAGATCAGCACAACCTTGAAACTCAGAATAGAAGAATATTAGTAAAGCATAAAAGAATGGACACCTCCCTTTTGTAAAACTTTAATAGATTAATACAACGGTGCTGGCCTATCCAGCTATTAACTGATCAAAAAAAAAGGAATGTATCTGGGTTTGGGGTGCATATTATACCACTCCCTTGAGCACAATATCTGTCTCAGAATCATGGTTATGGTAGACAACCCCAGGACAATCTATTAAGAAAATGCGTTTTGTAAGAGTGATGTACTGCCATACTTTTGTCTCTCCTGGTATAGGTGCTACTTTGCATACCTGCAAAATTCAGTTCAGATTAACAATAGTTAATTTCCAAGTTAGAACAATGGTATCTTGAACTAATACCATTGACCATATAAGCTGAGCTTAAAAATAAGATATGATCCAAAACATTCAACAAGTAAAACCAGGAGATGCATCTTCAGTATCACGGATAGATATAAGAAATCTGACAAAACCAGAAATGTTTGTTCTACATCAATCATGCAGTCTTTTCATTCTGACTTGAACAACATATTCTATAAAAAAATGGACAAGTTTTAAGAATTTATTAAAAAAAACAGGCCAAATATAGCTGCTATCTAATGCTACATTTTGTACGCATCTTTATGTGTGTGTGTTATGATATAAATGTATATGTATATATACATACATATACATGATATGTGTGTTTGGTATAAATATCCCCATCCCAGTACCCAGAGTCCCAAGTCTAAGTCAATTTCTGTCCTGACAGGGTTGTGCTCAGTCCAAGGTTTTATACTATGCCATACCCCATAAACCTATCCACCACTTTTGATGACACTAGTCAGTGAATAAGATGCATCTCAAAAGAAATGGCATGCTTTACATAAACATTTTCTTATCTTTGAAAATGGCAAGACCACTTAATATGCAGTCCGAGTAAAATCAAAAACAAAAGAAAAATTGCCAGTACAGTGACATCTCCTTGTGGGATTGATGCCACAATTTTCTATAAATGGTGGATGACTCTATGGTGTTTTATAAAACATACTTAGAATAAATCAATAATCAATTTAAAAAAATGTCTTTATATGAATGGAACCTCCGTCATAAAAGCCAAACAACTGATTTTTTTAAGGGGGACCTCTCATTAAATCAATGAACATGGACCACAAAGATAATATTATATTCAAACAATAATGTAGAGCACTGCAAGTAGAAGAGTTCTGTAGTGAATAAAAATGGCTAGAGAAATAAAATATTACATTTTTGGTTCGAAGAGTATTGATTACAGATGATTTGCCAACATTAGGATACCCAATAAAACCCACAGATATTGCCTGCTTATCACTCTTCATCCGAGAAAACTGTCGAAGAAGTGAAAGAAGTGAACCCTGTGCAGGAATGAAAATGTGAACCATCCAAACATGGTATCGACTATCAAGATTATGTACAAGGAAATCCAACGCAGTGCCCAGAACTGATAAACACAAATTATTGCTATCATCATAATGAGCTATTGAACAGTATATTCCAGTACATCCAATTTCTCTTTCAGCAAAGAAAATACCTTGCCAAATGAGTTTGTGATGCTTGCATGGAAGGCAAGAGTAGGGTGTTCCTTTGAGAGTACACGTAACCACCCTCTCGTGGCCCATGCAGGGATAAGGTCACACTAAAACAAAGGAATAAAGTGACATAAGAATGGTCCAACAAATCATAAAATGCCTTGTGAATGAGCTCCTCAAAGCAGTTTTAGAATGGCATTAGCACTTAAAGGAATAAAATTTTCTCAATTGTACCTTGTTTAGCAAAAGAATAAGATGCTTATGCTTGCAATTTTCTTTTAAATGTTTTTCAAGATGATGACACCGTGTGCCATGAGGGTCCCTTGCATCCAAAACCTGTACAAGAAGAAACTCAAGTCAGATCATACTGATGTGCAATATTGCTACACACTGGAGTAAAAAGATGCAAGCTTATAACATGATGTGAAATTACACACAGATATGAATTTACACATGCTACACTCAATCCACATACAAAAGAAAAGCATCAAGTGACTACTAGCACATTCATCTCAGATAAACAATAATCAAATTTATTACTCTCCCTATTTGACCTTGCTACTGACTGCCGTCATTGCACAAAAAATACAGGAACAGATTAGTTGATTAAATGTTGAACCATCCAATAATACAATTGAGAGAAATAGAAGCCATATCAAAAATGAATTGAACCAAGAATTAGCTTCATTCTTAAGTGATATAAGTTTCATAGAAACCTCCTTCAGAAAGTAAACCAAATGTGCAGTTATTTGCATCCAAGATAAACAATATGTTCCTCTGAGTCATCTTTTGAAGAGTAGGGATTGGTAAGTGGCAGCAGCGAAATCCAGGACAAAGGGAAGGAAACTCCTAGCAGTACCCCTAAAATCCTAGGAAAGATATTTGAGAAGAAATATAGCATTAAGAGAGGGATGAAGGACCAAGGGATGGGGATGCATCCCTATGAAACAGAGAATAAAAAACAGATAAAATAACATATCTAAAATAAAATGATTACAAAACAGATGTCCAGATCCCAGTTTATCTTACAATGTATTGTATCCTTAAGGCCTACTATTATATTGCCAAATGTATCTAAAAACTGCCAAACAGATGAGCACCTTCTAACATCCAAATAAATAACCATATCTTGACTTGGTACCCTACCCAACGTTCCGCTTCAATAACTCTGTTGTTCAATCCTTTCATTGTAAACCTTTTAAATAACTACAATACTATTTCAAGTGAAGTGTGATGTTAGATGGTTAAGTTATTTTCAATTATTTGATTTCATAAATTATGATTGTGATGATTTAAATTTATGTATGTGGATTATTGGGAAAGAATTATGATGGATTTCATAATTAATGATCAATGTAAACTTTTTCTATAAATGATTTATTATTATAATTTTACAACGATGATGGAATCTAATCCTTTTTTGTCAGCGGAAGCACGAGAAGATCCATCTTGCAAGCGGGTGAAGAGTATCATCAGCTTAAGGGCACGTGAACACATGGTGAATGTCGGAAATACCATCCAAGCAGGAACCATAATTGTTTAACCCGTCATCAGGTTTGGGAGAGATGTTGCCTTAGATATGTCTAGGAGGTTCCCCTTTTTCTCTTCTAGTGTTAATTAAGAATCTTGGCGTTATAATTAAATTTAATTGCATTGTATCCTCCTTGTCGATTTTAAGGAACAACCATGGAGATCTCTTCTTTCATTTGCTTTCAGGCTATGCATTGTGATATTTTATCATATTATTTTATATTGGTACATTTATGTGTGTGTGTGTGTGTGTGTCAAGGTTACCTGGAGATAGGGAGATTTGGAGGTCTCCAGTACAGGTACCGGTACTGGTACTGCTATTTTTCAAAAAAAGGAGTCGGGGGTACTTGGAGACAGCAAATTTTTTTTTGAATATAACTTAATAATTTCTAACAAATACCATAGATTCATAACATAGTGCTTTGAAAACAAGAACAATGGAAAGTTATAAGTATGAACATTGAACATTAAAAGTTTAAAAAGTCAGAGACTAATACTAAATAGTAATATCATATTAATATAGAGTCAAATAGTTCAAACCTCACATTGCATATCTCATAGTCATATCTGATTTCTAAATATCGCATATGATCATCATCAAATCAGATTAATAATCGCTGAGATTATCATTATATATTGAAATTTGAAATTCAAAAATATATAGTTTGATGCTAAATCGCTGATATGCAAACAAAAAACTCAAAACTGTAAACAAAAATCAGAAATCTATCTAGTATCATCTACTCCACAAGGTTGTGATCATCCATCTCAAGGTCTTCAGTTATGATGCTGTCTTCAGTTATGATGCTGTCCAGAAAATCATCACTCTCCAACTCAGGTTCCTCTAATGGTAGTACAACTAGGGGCAATTCATTAAGGCCATCTGGTTTAACTGCTTCTTCCACCATGATTGCAGAATATCCATCATGTGCAATTTGGTCCCATTTTGCTGAAGGAACCTCCATATATGTAGGATCATCATGAGAGAGAAGGCGAAGTGTGCTATGAATGTACACCAGGTTCTCTGCTTTCTTTGACCCCAATCGGTTCCTCTTCAATGAATGAATAAAACCCATGGTTACCCAGAGACTTCAAATAAGGGTCAAAATCATAAAATGACATAATGTTGTATTTTAAATTTGTTTTTTAATTAGGAGACGGGCGGGAGACTTCATTTTTTGGAATCAGAGACTTGGATTCGTCAGGAGACTTCGCTATGAAGTCTCCAGCCATTTTTTAAGACTTTGGAGACGCGAAAAGTCTCTGAGACGCATCTGGAGGGGGGGGGGGGGGGGAGACGAGTCTCTGGGTAACCATGATATATATATAAACATATATAAACATATAATATTTGTATGGATATAAATGTATATTATAAAAACATATAATATATGTGTTTGCCTACAATCATTAAAATGCACGAATATTAACAACACAACCATACGTGGATCCATGCATATGGTTGCGTTCTAAGATAGCTATGTTGATGAAACCATGATGATTGAATAATTAGGTACGCAAGTAAAAGTTGACACTAAGTCATAGCACATATAGTCTAGTTATACACATAATCATAAAATAAATACTTAGGCATGTGTTTTATGTGTGTGGGTGTGGGTGCTATATATATATATAGCATGTGCAGCTTGATGCTAGCATGATAGTTATTTCATTTTATTAACTTAAGATTCAAGGGAATCTTTGGGGAATGTTGGCAGAGGTGGCAAGAGTAGGCAAGGAGTTACTCCTCGCGCCTTCGTGCCATTCTTTTCTTGCAAACTCATTCATTGTTGACCATTCTTCTTTATGGGGGAAACTTGAGTGTGAAGTTCTAGCTTTTTCTTATGTTTACTTTGGTGCGAGTTGGTTTGGAAGCGAGAAAACTGAAGCTTGTGTTGAGCATTGATCTGCATTGTTTTGAATAGGAAGTCTGCATTCATCTGAAGCCTATGTTGTCTATAAGCTTGGAGAACAATCCTTAATTGCAGGCATCGAACCTAGCTCTTTTATTGTCGTTTTCATGATCAAATGCATTCAAATTATTGTTATGTGAATAAAGAATCCTTCGATCTTTTGTATTAAGTATTGCTTGAAATTTATAATTTGATCAGTTGTGGTGTGTGTATTATGCATAAGTGTTGTCTCAATCATGTAATTTGAAAGTCTAGATTCTTAATCCATCGGATCAAATGAATCTTCTTCCATCATATCTGCATGTTTCCTTTGAGCATAATGCTTGAGCATGGAAAGTAGAAATGTAGCTTGTCATGTAATGCATTTAAATAGCAGAGAAGATTTTGATGAATCGATTCCATAATGTACAATCATACTCTATAATGGAGCATGGAAAATACATTTGTATTCTTCTCTTATCTTATTAGTTGTTGGTCGAAATTAAATAATGAAGCTATCATCCTGTCATAAGTAATGGAATAATAAGAATGGGAGAAGATCATGAATTTTCCCTAGAACCATGGCATAACAGTCAAACTTTTCTTGAGGTCATACTTGTCTATCAATCTGGTTAGAAGAATATGATCATGTTTTATAATCGGGTGTTTCATCAAGTTCTATGAGTTCTATTCTACCCTACCCTAAGACTTATCTGACTGGATGTAATCCTTAGGTCTGTAAATCTTCAGAACAGCAAACTACCAATTGATTACTTGTTCACTTGAATCATCAAACAAATTTGGTCAACCTAGTGGGTGGGATGATATGTTATGGCCAAGATTATGGAAGACATGGCTGCCTAAGGACGATGAGTCCAATGGGGTTGTGCGAACCTAAAATTAAAGAGGTCTTTTTGACTCTTAACGAGACTGGTGGTGACACCCTCACTGGTGAAGATGTCTATAGGTTGACTAGCTAAGGCAGTTGTGGGTTCTACACCAACTCTCAGATGGCAAGAAAATTGAAGCCGTATTCACAAGCCCTTGCGAACGGTTGGGCCACTTCCGTGTGGAAATTGTGCGGGAGACCATTAGGTCACAATCATAAGATCAAAGGTTGGGTGGCAAAAACCCATGATGATACTCTTTTGCCCTATGGAAGTCGGAAGCTAGACAAAGTACAGCAGAGATTGAACCAACAAGTTCAAGTTCTCTGAATTATTCTTTGGTAGTTAATTCTGTTGTTTACATTTCATAGCAATCTGTTGTTAATTTCCTTTCATATGAAAATGTCACATTTCTTATTGAATTTCATATACAATTAAAGTAACAGAATAAGTTAGTTGAAATAAGATTCATGTGAAATTCGTTGGTAATTTTCTTTTTAGTTAGCTCACAAAATTCTTATTCATGTTCATAGGAAATGGAAGGTAGTTCAGTTATGTTGTTAAAGCATATTTGCTTTCCTTGCAAGGAAAATTTATTTTCCCTTTTTATTTTAGGATAGTATAGTTGGTATGTTACATCTATAATAGTCAATAATATATTACAAACGTGGGAACCTCTCTAATAGAGCACAATTTTCATCTTCCAATAATGGCCCTTCTATGACCAACAAAATTGACCATTGTAAATATAAAAATTGTAGAGAGTTGCTCGTGAAGCCATAAAACTGGCTGATTCAAACCTCAAAAGCCAAAATTATTCTATTCATATTCACATTTCTTTCCCTCATATTGGTTTTGGCATATAGACCTTTCTTCTTTCCCATCTGAAACTGTGGAACAAGATTTGTAACTCCAAATGCATTTCTATGAAAAACAGCCAAAGCCTCTCCCGAATGCCATCCATACATACTTTCCAACTGATTCATCAAGAAAAAAATTAGTTTTCATATACCACTGGATCAAGCAATGTTTGATATTTCCAATAGATGATCAGAAAATATTTAACTTTCAGTCTTTCTAGCATCAGATTCTCCTTAACCCATGTTATATGATTGATAATCTTCTCTGATCAGTATTTAATCCAACTCATCGACTCATTGCATCGCAGTAAAAAGAGGAAAATGAACATCTCCTCGTCCCCAGGTTTTTATCCTATTGCTTGGAACAGGGGCGCCTCAAGGGTGCAGTACATGGTCAAAGCATCCCCCTACCATTTCTCTGGGCAGCACCTCCATAAGATTCATCCTCGAGACAGCCCTGCAGATGCAAGGATGTTCAAAGGGATGTTCCCCTATGGAAGATTCTCCTGGCATCCTCAGGAAGTGGAAAGGGTATGTGCATTTATTCATTGCTAAAAACTTGAGTTTGTTTATCTTTCTCATCCACACATCCTTGGGGTTTTAAACCTGTTTCCCAGTACAGAGACATCCTAAGGGTGGCAGGAATGGGACAAAACATCCCCATAATCATCCCCTTTGGGTGTCACTCCTATTGACGCCCATCCCTAGGGATGTTCCACTCTGGAGGAACATCCAGGGATGGAAAGGTCCAAAAGAAAAAAAGTTGCAACTAAAATAAGTTTTAAATTTTAAAAAATAAAAACTAAACCTGAACCTAAATAAAAGTGGGGCTACCACGACACCCAAAATAAAAACTAAACCTGAACCTAAATAAATGTGGGGCTACCAAGACACCCTGTCCTCCCAAATTACAAAGTTATAGATACCTAAGCGCATATTCTAGTGAAACACCAAAAGACAGAGAAGAAGTAGAAATCCCCTGCAGGTTGTTTAAAAAAGTCATTTAAACATTAAAAAACATATTCTAGTGAAACACCAAAAGACAGAGAAGAAGTAGAAATCCCCTGCAGATTGTTAAAAAAAGTCATTTAAACATTAAAAAACATTGAAGAAACAAAAAAAATGTGCAAGTGCCATGAAGACCCCTGTGAACTTGGAGGCTTTAATTTGGGCTTGGTAATGCACCAAGGGCAATACCCCTAGATCCCATGAGGGGTGCTGTCCTTCAAATCCACCAAGGGCTGACAACCCTATGTTAAGTAATATTGTAATATTTAATTTATAATGGTCAACTAAGTCATTAGGATAAACTTTAGATAAATTCTTTATTCTTTTAGTCGTCATCTGCTTTCTTAGTTGTCGATCCTATCCTTCAAGGTTAGATCTCTTGCAACTCTTATTGAAGGAGACTTTCGCTCCTTTGTTATTATCGAATATCTTGGTAATTATTCTTTGTGTTATTACTTTCCATAATACCCTATATCCCCACTCTAATTTAAGAAAGCAAAAAGTAACAATTGTTTTGTTTTTTGTGGGATTAAATACCAAGTGATTGAATTCAATTTATACTTTTGGCTTGCTAAGTTAATCTTTATTCTGAGAATTGCTACTATGGTTACAGGCAAATGATTTAGAAAGTAATCATAATATAAATAAATTTAGTGAATATGCTTTAATATCTGACACACATTGGCTCTGCAACTTCTTTGACTTATTGGTGAATCCCTCACTTGGGAACATTCTGGAGCTCCTGACTGATATTATAAAATGGCCTATTCAAAATTTTGCTGAAATTGACGTAACTATTTTATCCATTTGATGAAAAATGCTGGAGCTTCGTAATCCTTTTTCAAATAATGAATAGCAACAGGCTTTATCATCTATGAAAACAGCACCTAGAGAAACAGTACCAGAATTTGCTCGGATTAATCATTATTTACAACACAGCTGACATTGAGACATCAGACAATGCAAAAGATGATCCTGAGCATAGTTGAAAAATTCGGACTTGGCAATAACTCAGTCGACCCAAAAATTTTGAAAAACCCGGAATGGCTAAAAACCCGGCGAAAAAAACGGCAATAAATCGGCACTTTTACCGAACATTTGATTAAATATTATAATATGATAATACATTATTTACTATTTATAATATAATAATTTATAATACAGTGTTTATCATTTATGACTGGTAAAATATGATATAATACATATTACATATTGTAATACATATTATATGACACGTCCAAAGACATTAATTATAATATATTTTTTAATTAGATTTAATCATTGTTAATATATTAAATATAATTAGAAAATAGATTAACAAAGATTAATAGTTAAAAACTTAACAATGTTTTATATATTACATATTCTTAACTATTAGTCCTTGTCAATATATTAAAATTTTAAATATAAAACTCTTAACTATTCCTTGTCGGGTAAGTTCCGACCTGCACGAAAGACGTAACGATCTGGGCACTGTCTCGGAGAGAGACTTGGTGAAATAGACATGTCTGTGAAGATGCGGACTACCTGCACCTGGACAGAAAGACCCTATGAAGCTTTACTGTCAGTATATTTTTTAATTAAAATAATTTAATTCATTTTAATTTTAAATAGAAATTTAAATGCTAAAATATTGAACTATGATTTATTGTTGAAAACTTTTACATCAATATAATACAGTTGACATAAGAATTGCCAATGAAAATAAAAAATTTACCTTATTTTTTATATTCAATGAACTTGGTTGCCAAAAATTCAATATACGATTCTACAGGAAAATAAAAAAATTTCATCCTCGTGACTTGCAGTCTTCAGTCTTTACTTCCATGTTACTTGCGGCATCTTACTTCTGTCTGCCACTGTCTCAGACTTCCGCCACTGTCTTATTGTGAATACATCGCAAACGACAATATCTAATATCTATTAAACCAGAAACCCTAACCGCAAACGACAAATTTTGGTGTTTGACATGACTTTTTTCAACAATTTTTTGGATGAATATCGTGCGATACGGCGATTTTAACCTAAAATTTTGCTGCGATGTTTTTAATAAACTTGGTGCCGATTTATGGTGCAATTATATCGCCCTCCATTTTCCTGTGCGTTATATCGCGAGATTGGCAATATATCGCCGGTATTTTCAACCATGATCCTGAGAGTATAATAGTGGAGTCTTGGCCAATAGTCAAATTTCTACACAAGATAAGGGTGGATAAGTATCAAGATTTCATCTCTCATGCAAAATGCCAAGAGACAACAAAACTTTATATGGCCTTTCTTTACTCATGTTTTGATAAATTTTAAATTATTGGTATTTATTTTCCACTGTCCATTTTGAAATAAAATTGCTTCTAGATTCACTGTGTGTTTTTTTGTAATTAATTTTTCAAATAACAATCTTTAAATAATATTTCGACAGCTGTCTCCCTGCTATCCCCCAACCCATCCCTTAGTAGGCCCGCATCATTTTGACAGCCTTGGAATTTTAAAGCATTTAAGTCTAAACTGAGGAAACAACAGTTTATTATCAAGTATTAGCACTTATTCAGCACTGGTATTTAGTGGCAAATTTCAAATATTTCCAAAATACAGTTTTGATGCCTTACGACAGAATTCTATATTTGACAGAGAGATGTCCATTTAATCAATTTTCCAATACTGTCAACTATTAAATCTCAAAAGTTCACTGAGATTTGTGGGATCTCTCATCTAGATAGAAAAAATAGAGAGGGGTGGGATCTTTCATGATCACTGGCAGTCATAAAAAGCAAAACCCAAAACTTGCTTGGAGATTGGCACAATTTATTTTCTTTTTTTGTTCTTGTTGGTCGCCCAGCTGTTGTTCCCCTACAGGCTTACAACTAGGTGTAGAGATGAAAAATAAATGAGTATTATTTTATGGGTTGAGTCTCCTTCAATTGGGTGCTCATTTCAATCCTTTATTTAGTGTTTAAAGCTGCTAGAATAGGCATTTATGTTTGATGTGAGGATTCATAAATCTAGACAAATATTTTAATATTAAGCTAGGATGCCAGTTCAAGTTCGGGTTCGAAGAACCGGTTCGCCAGTACGGCGAAATTTTGAAAAGGGGTTTGGGTTCGTTAGTACAAAAACATGTAAAAAATTTATATATATACATGAAGCCTAGAAGCATGAGTTAAGATTAGAATGTCACATAGTATCATAAAATATTAGAAACATTTAAACACCATAAACTTGTAATCATAGCATCACAAATCATGATCATACCATCATAGCATCATATTGACATATACTCAAGTTCAACATCAAAGATTCAAAAACATTAAAATGTCAAGTAATAAATCATAACATCAAGTTCAAGTATCACTGTTTCAAGTTCAACTAATGGATTAAAAATTTATTAATATTCTTCTTCTTCGTCATCAACTTCTTCTTCTTCTTCTTCATCTTCTTCTTCTACATTGGCATCAGTTGACTCACAAACAAAGCTAAGGCCAATGGGATCAGCTGCACCAATAACATTATTGGTGTCAAAATCTTCAAATTTATCAAGTGCAAGCTAAGAAGTGGAAGCCAACATAAGCCTTTAGAATCCACTTTTTAGGATTGTGGACGTTATATGGAGCCTAATCAGACTCAGAGGTTAATTTTTCCCCACTTTTATCGGCGCAATTTCCCCACAGATTTTTAAAACGGGAGTTTGAGGGCAGCGCCCCAAAATAGGGTCAAGGGGCCCCGCGAAGCCAAAATCGACTTTTATTATTGTACAAAGGCACCGAGAGTTATTTTTCTATTCACTGACATATTCTAACCCTAACAGTGGATGTCAAAAAACAATTAAATTTACAAAAAAAAACTTGCCCGCTGACTTTGACCATCCGCGGGACCAAGTTCGCTGGTGGTTCGATGTTTTCCAGCCTGGTACGTCTGGGTCCGAACTGGGCGTGGTCTGGTTCGAACCACCCTTCTGTGGGCCGGACCGGACCAGAACCACGGACCAGCTCGTACTGTGGCTGGTCTGGGGGCCCTTAGGGGCGAACTGGACATCCTAGATATTAAGTGTCAGTTGGCAATTTATTTATGTTTTCTAATGTTCTATTCTAAGCAGTGCTGGAGTATTTTTAGCTTTCTGCTGGCCGAACAGAAGACATATTTTAGAGTTTTCTTGAAATAAAGACATCTAAAAATAAGGCTTTGTCTTTGTTTTTTGATCACTCAGGTTGGAAGTTTATTAAGACTCCAAGCACTCATTATTTTGTAACTTGACAGCAGAAAGAAATATAATAAAAATTAGAAACCAAGTTTTCGGACTTCAATATTATTATTTTTTTGTACTTTCAGCAGATTTGTGTCTGCAGATTAATGCATTAGTGTTGCAGTTTTGATTGGAGTTTCACTTAGACAGTTTAGGTCGTTCTTTGAATGCAAAATCTAGATACCATGGTCTGAATTTTATCAGGATCCATCATTCAGACTTACGGGATACAGAAAGGAACCTTCTCAATTACAGTCTGGCATAAAAACAAATGCTAAAACTTTTTTTAAAATCAACATAATCATATATAATATGATTATTATTTATTAAGACAAAAGGGACCTAGCAGTGATGCTAGAAGCTTTCTTTGTCTTGTGGGCAGTTGATATTTCAAAGAACACCCTTCAATTTTTAAGTTATGTAAGAAACACGTTAAATTTGTGGTTCAATATAAATATCTATGGAAATTTATGTTATTGGTTCTTCCCTAGCCAACCGTACCTTTTTAAATCTAAGTTATTGATTCCTCCCTAACCAATCATACCTAAGTAAATCTATGTTATTGGTTCCTCCATAGCCAACTTCAAACCAGGCTCAGGGTCCTGGTCTGGTCCTCTGTGACTTCGGCCATGGTCCTGGTCCGGTCATCTGTTAGTTCAGACAGGGTCCTGCCCACAGACTATGGACTAGACCCGGACTAAACGAGACAAACCTAAGCTGACTTTCACCTCCAATTGCATCCAGCCAGCAAATTTGGGTGTTTTTTTAAAAAAAATTAACTTTTTTTACTTTTTATTTAAGGTATCCATCTATAGCAGTGGTAAAAACATTGTAAAAAACATAGCATTGAGGAATTATCACCGGGCTACTATGCTAGAAAGAAAATGGAAGGTCTCATATAAATCATAAACCCTAACATATACAATTTTCAATCTCAAGTGGTATCAAATTTATAACAATGCATAAATCATGTTTATCATTGTTAAGGATAGTGGATTGTGTCTGCAAGAGTATCAAATGACTGCCTTCAGCACTTTATCAAGTGAGGGGCAGTGATCTGTAGATAAAAGTGAGCAAGGGTTAGAACCATGTTAAAAACTTAAAACCGTAGTGCTAGTTCATTTAAGAATACCTTAAGCTTTGACCAAATTCTTGACACACTTCAAGGTCCTATATCCTCAAAAAGCGGCAGTTGAGTAAAGACCTTGTTATACAGCACCAAACAAAGAGAATGTATAGGGAAACCATCATGAGTGATAGTAAACTTCAAATGATAATGGGTTTCGAAAGAGAGATCATAGTGTTCTATGAAGAGTATCCTTAGCCTATGTATCACAGTGCTCTATGAAGAGACATGGATGTGATAGTCATCAAGTTGTTATTTGTGAAATGTCATTCATAGTCTATGGAGACTACAGTATATAGAGCTCATAATCACAAAGAATTGTCCTGTCAAGTAAACCCAAGTCAAATGACCTACAAGAAAAAAGTCATCTAATATGGACAGTGATGATGATATTTTTGTTGACCCATATGATATTTGATCAATGAAGGCGGATTGTAGACACTTGACATTATTATTTTGTACTTCAAAGTTTAATATGTATCATGATTCATGACATTTGATATTAAGTTTTAACTAATATTCTATGTTACCCAGGGACACGTCTCCAGCAAAAATTGACCCGTCCCCGTTTCCGGGACGTCCTGGAAACTAGAAAACTTCTGGAAACCTTTCCCTTGGCTGTCCCATAAAATTAATGTTTCAGCTTTGATAATTTGTTTGATTTCCACTCACCTATGAACTCTAAAGTTAAATTATTTAACACAAACATTATATGTTAAGGTTCTATAATTTATATAAGCATGCTTTATCCATGTTTTTATATGAATATTCAAAATTTCCCTATATATTTTAAATTTTCCCTAATTTTTATATAGCTGTTCCCACTGCCGTCCTTTCCCGTCCCCTGCTCCGAGAAAAAAAAATCCGTCCCGGAACCTTGTTTCCCCGTCCCCACATCCCCCGTCCCGGAAACCTGGGGTAACATAGCTAATATTTGACTATAAGTGTTATCAGATTTCCACAATCCATTAAAATTCAATTGAGTACTTCTGGTTCGGATTGTGTATGTATTTTTAGCATCAACATTTCGGATCACACTCTGTGATCCATCATCAAAATGTAGGAGAGTGCAAGAGATGCAAAAATGCAAGATGATTCATCATCTTGCATTTTTACATCTCTTGCACTCTCTTACATCCTGATGATGATCCATCATCTTGTATTTTTGCATCTCGTGCACTCTCTACATCCTGATGATGGACAACAAAGTGTGATCCGAAACGTTGATGCTAAAAATACATACACAATCAAAACCAGAAGCTACTCAATTGAATTATATTTGACTATTAATATGGTGGTGTATTTTGAACTTAATTACTGCTGCAAATATGTGCATATTTCTGATTTTAAAATGTTTTTGTATTAACAAACCCAACCCCAAAAAAAAAATTGACTGAACCATCAAACCAACAACTTAGAAGTAAATAAACAAAGAAATTTTTTTTGTCATTGCAATTAAAAGTAAGAAAAAGTAATTAATTCTAAAGATTCTAGCTGCAAAAAGAAAGCATGCATTGCAACCAATACATGTCATGGACATCACATCTAAGACATTCACAAAGTTGTCAAGAAATGAATGCTATCCAACAAGCTACAAGATAAAAGAGATATCCTATGGGATTCAATAATTGTTATGGAAATATTCACCTGCACAACCACATCTGAGGAGTCCACAACTTTGTAAAGTTCACCCCAAATACGTTTACTCTGTCCTTTTTCAAACATAGTATGTCTAACTAAATCTCTAAAACCATCTTCACCATTTGCTCCCACCTTAGTCTGATCAATTGCCTGGTTTTCAAAGTCATCTGCCCATTAAGAAACTCGCATAGATTAGAAATTTAATTATTGACAAGCTTCCAACAAAACCAATTTCTACACTTCCAATCATCTTCTATATTGTATGATATTTTAAGTGAGTAAATTTGTCTGTGTGTTTCTAGTGTAGTTAAGGATCTTGAAAATGTCAGAAATCACCTATATCTATAGGTATGGTTACAACTTTATCACATTTGAATCAAGCTGGGAATCAAGATCTTGAAATAATGCACGTCTACCATGCTTTCATGTGAATTAGATTCACAAAGCTTGAAAATCCCAAACATGAAATTCCAAACTAACAAGATTTCATATGGGCACCCAACTCAAAAACAAACATGAGGCATCATGATCATTATGGTGAAGTAGAGAGTCAGAGACATCATTAATTTATTGGTATTCACATAGAAATTAGTATCTTAGCATCATCATATGGGGCATCATACAATATAATGTTTAACAAAAATAGAAGCAGCTATATGTTACTTTTGAAACTCAATTATTTTTCATCTTGCATTTATTTCACATAAGCTTTACAAGATACCTGGATCATTTTCCTTGCATTTAGATTTTTAACTCACCTTGTGATCCAGAAGCTCTTTGAACCAGAGCCTCATAGTCATCAACCAAAAGTTTTGGGCGTTTCCTTCTCTGCTTTGGCCCAAATGTATCCTGGAAACCCTCTGTGTCCAGGAGATGTACCCTTGTTTGCTGCAAAACGACACAATGTTAGCACTACACACTTGGAAATAATAAAAAACTCTATGTAGGAGTTCCTTCCCATGTCCCGAGTATGGAACTCCAGCATATAAGGAAAAATCCCCCATAATATCATAGTAAAACAACGTACAGAAAGAAGGTATGTAAGATAACCATGATGGATGACAATTATCATTGCGACTAACTTCCTCCATTTTCACTATTAAAAAATTCAACGACAAAAGTAAGCCCCTTTCTTACATAGATAAAATTTCAAAAGAATAAATGACAAACAACATTTATAAAAAGGTTGCTAATGGTCCTATAAAGATTGCTTGTAAAGTCCATTCCAATTCTATGATAGCGAGGAAAGCTACATTAGAGAGAAATGAATAAACCAAGGCAGGTATCATAAGACAGCAAATTAGAGTCAAATATTGTTGAATTGTGAAGCAATGAAAACAAGAGCAGAGAAAACATAAAATTGCAGGTTGAGTAAAAGGTGGACATTTCAATACATTGATAGCTATAAGAAAGTAGTGTACACATGTATTATTATGGCTCTCAATTTGAAAAGCAGAATATCGTAGGAGATAAACTGATAAAAATATTATTGTTCAGGTCATGGTCAAGTAAGAAAACAGTTTGACATATACAGTCCACTACAACCTTCTATAAGTGCTGCAGGTATCTGGCTCTCTACTATGGCAAGGACACTTTGGACAGCATTAACTGGTCCTAGGCCACTGTTTCTTAAACAAGGAGCATTCTACCTAAAGGGGTGCCGCTGCAGAAACCTCTCCCAAGGTTTTGTCTCCACAAAAGAACCAAACTATCTTCTCTTTGCAATCCCCTCCTGCTCATTTTGGATATGTAACTTCTCTGGTTCTTATCTGTTTGTTAGACAGATTTGGTCAGATAACAAATATTTATCTTGTTTTAAACCCTCAGAATTGAGGGCCACAAATAAATTGCTGTTTGTGAAGGTGCCTTGAACTTGGCTGCCTGGAATTTTATCAAAACACCATATTAGTTGCACTGAAATACTTTTATAACAGACATATACAAGTTACAAACTTTCAGCCAAAATAGAAATAACAGTGACCAGAAGTCATTTTCACAAACTGTTTAGCAGCATCATCACGTGAGTAGAGCAACAGAGGAGGATACATTATCACCAAATAAATAGAGATTAGTCAACTGGTTTACGAGGAAACACCTAAGAGAAATATAAACAAAATATGAGAAACTTGAGTTTACCTAGAAAACATGCAAAGTTTTAATGTACAGTTAAACCATAATCCATTGATGTGTGTAGCTTAATTGATGATAAAGGGACTAGTGAGGAAAAACTGGACTTTACTGGCAAAATTACCAGAGGGTAAATAGATAACAAGAAGTAATACAACAAACAGTCCAACACAAAAGGAAATATGCATCATATAGCAAGTACTCAGCCCGGGCTGCTCATGGAGCTTGAATGGGGCATAATATGCATTGCGATTTGTTTGTCTAGTTGCTAACAACAGCAATTCCAGTGCAAATGGTTATTAACATAAATTCACACTGCCAATAATTCTATATCAGTATGAGGTGTCACAAAGAGTTACAACTGACTCTGAAAGAAATGTCAACCTTTTACAGATGATGGTGAAGAAAGTAGACTGTTACCTATAAATATAGGTAATCTACTGGAATAAATGCATTTCTTTAAAAAGGAATTACACATTTGCTTGGAATAACATGAATGAAGCAAACTTATACTAGACTTCAAGAATGATGCCAGACTAAGCATAAAAAGGAATTCATAACTCCTTTCTTTGTAAAGCACCAATTATTTAGGGAAGGTCCGTCCTCTACATAAATGACTGTAATTCTCGTGTACAACATAAGTTCACAGTTTTGAAATACCACACTGTATTCTCAATGAAGCATTTGTGGCTTTAATAGGCTTTTAAAAAGCTACTATGTGCTTACAATTTGGCTCTCACCCCTAAGCATGTATCAGAACAATGGATTATGGATAGTAACTTGCCAAAACTAAATGCATACAATGTCTGGCAAATGCAATTATTAATCTCAAATATGTGGTTACCTTGTGGCTGTCAGATCATAGTGTATAAATAGGAGAACAGAAATGGAAAACTTTCGAAAGTCTCTGAATGTAATGCAATAATTCTATTTATAGTACAGGAAATTCATAAAGCATTCTAATATATTGTATGTCTCCCTTTTATTTATCCAAATAATGAGGTTAACTCCATTACCTCTGCTTGAAACTGAGATGCACTACTTGCAAAAGTATCTAATGTAAAATGATTAAACATGTTGATTCATCAATTCAATTGTTAAAAACAAAGCTTCAATATCTTTTCAACTTTACCAAGCAAAAGAAGATGAAGAACCTACTATTACCAAGATTCTTAATTCAAAGTTCAAATATTAAAAAACTGAGATTTGGACCCAGACTGATGAATTAAGGAATATAAAGGGATGTAAACAATATATTCTAATGCACAAATTTTTAACATGAAAAATTAAAATAAAACTTAATCAAAAATTCCCTTCCTTGTACAAATTGTTCACAAACTCCCATAGGTGACCAATGGAAATAAATACCTTTTGGTGATCAGTTAACAATGACAATGGAAGCTTTCTCTCCTTCAAAATCACATTGTAAGAATTGGATAGGCGACTTTGTAACTCTTCTCGAAAAATTTCAAGCTCCTTCTGATTGACAACTCTTGTATTCCCTGAAGTTATAAGATGGTAGAATAGAATACCGGTAATCAATTAAGTGTGAAGAAATATAAAATGCAGAGAAAAAACGAACTTTTCTATCTCATACATGAAAATGCCTCTGAATGTTTATCTATCCAGAGTTAAATATTAATTTTCAGAGAAAAAGAACTTGAGGGGAAGCATGAGAAGGATCTAAACAGTTTTGGAAGTGTCTTGAAGGTCTAGTCTCATAGCTCACATCTCCAGGACTCACAAGAATGTTATATCATTATGAATGAATGAAGTCAATATTAAGGTAGACCAAGGCAAGAGTAAAGATAGTATGCAAGAAGGGCAAAAGAAATGAATCATGAGAAGAAATTACACATTATGGTTGGAAGCACTACTTCAAGGCAATACATGACACTCCAGATGTATAACATAAATGTTTAAATAGGAGCTTTTATGAACCTGAAATGGAAGCAGCATAATATTTCACAATTATGAATGCAACATCCTCCATTGAATATGTTGCCAATCAATCATCATTCATGCTCTTCAAATATTGAACGCAATACCAAGGTCAGCATAGACCAGCTACTCAGAGACTATTGCAGCTTGTTAGAGGTTAAGTTCACCATCTTATAATTGAAATCAAAGAAATCATAAATGCACAGAGGCAAGAGACATTTTTGAAATAGTAGATCAGAGAAATCAAAAGTAGGATGACCTACAAGCTCAAAGACAGTGTTTGGAAACCAGCAGAAGTTTACCAACCTAAGGACTGAAGAAAGAAAACAGAATTCAGTTTAAACTCTTTGATGCCAACAATACAGAATTGAGAAAAATTGATGATTGATGATTGATGCCCAGAAACAACAAGCTGGGAGGTAAACAAACATGAGTAGAAAATTTCTGTAGAAAAAATATCAATACTTGCTCAGTAAACCCTACAGAGAAAAAAAAAAAAATTCTAAATGGGAAGCAAAAGTTGCTACATGATGGTAAATATTCCCCCCTCCCACCATAAAGTTCACGCTGGAACAAGCAGAAGATTGTGCTATTTTCTTATGAAAAAATTTGTCCAATCATGGAACTCCATAAGCAGGTGCCATCTTGAACTATTGTAGTAGCTTAAGACCCCTAAATCAATTTATCTCACAAAGTAATTTGCCAGCTCTAGCTAATAGCAATATTTTGCTAAAGTTTCCCTTAATTACAGGCTGCTTTCAGAACAATAGCAAATTCAAATAGTAATTGAAGGTCATAAACTGTTGGATATTCTTAAAAATAGTAAGATCCATGATTTCTTCAAAGGGATCACAAGATGGAACATCCCATCACAACCAGGCTTCAGCAGAAATTTCTTGTGGATATACAGGAATGCAGGATACCAATTTGTAGCCCTTGATATCAAGTTTATATAGCACATCATAAAGTTTAAAGGCTAAGTACTCATATGCCCTTTTATTCAGTCCATAAAGATCCCCAAGTGCCAAAAGTTTTTAATGAGGCCACAAATGAGAAGTCGGGAAGCCGCTTTTGCTCGGAGTTACTAGAGAAACTCACTGCCATGTCTGCCCAATTGTCACTCGTAAAAATCTCTTGACCAAA
Organism: Thuja plicata; assembly: GCA_018584345.1. Lineage (NCBI taxonomy): Eukaryota > Viridiplantae > Streptophyta > Pinopsida > Cupressales > Cupressaceae > Thuja > Thuja plicata. Next base: position 1,272,720 of record MU226778.1, on the reverse strand, counting down.
AAATATCTGTGGAAAAATCTCATTCGTTGGTTTGCCACTCCATGTCTGCAGTGTTGAGAATTATTTCCAAGACAGAAAATAATTTATATTCTCCTTCGTTGGTTTGCCCAACCATGACTGCAATGTTGCAAATAAAACTACCTTGATCTATGGATTCTCTTAAAGCTGGATAAAAAATTTACATAGGAAAATACTAACTCTATTGCACTCTGCATTGAGAGAGTTGTAAATACTCCACAACCACTCCTGCGTACTAACCCAGAGATAACAAAATACTACCCATTTTTTCAAGATAATATAATCTAGCAATTTGTTATACTTTATTGCATCCTTTCATTTCTAACTTATTATTCATTATTGAAATTTTAGCAACTCAAATGAATTCTAGCATATTTTGTTAATTCAAAATAGAGAAAAGAGTTCTCCCCTGTTAGTGGCTACTTTTAGATGACACAAAAATCAATAACCCCTAATTTCAGAAATTTCCTGGGTCTGTGTTATTGCCGGCTGAAATCAATTGTACCTCATTTTCAATACACCAAATCTCACTTTCCAATAGTTTAATGCTCTGCATTTACCAATGCTTTTTCAAAACTCCGGTGCCTTCAAATTTTAGGAAAAAATCAAACACTCCACTTCCTCCGAAGTAATAAACCTTATTACAATGTACAGATTTGAAAATGTACGTACCCTTTTGTCATTATACCGCAATCGTTTAGAGTAAATAATCAATCAGCATTATTGTGATACTCGGACCAACAGCAGAGGGATCTCTACAAAGTCAAGCTGATTTCGAGGAATTTAGGCCCCTGATGGGGTAGGAGGAGAAGGGAGAGCAAGCCAAGTACCTCAATTGATACAGCAATTATACTGTCAATTGATAAATCTCTCTCAATAAATCTTCATGGAAGATTGAGAAAATTAAAATAAGCAGACATAACGTTGAAGATTTATCATAATTAACGTTCTATAAAATTGACAACTTAAAAACAAATTAATTGTGGAGACTTACCAAACCAGCGACGGTCAGGCTGAATCCTTGTAGAAGGCAAATCTTTGGACTGCAGTTCGTGATGCAGAATATGTCCTTTGCTGTTACGCTTGGGACGGGTGCTGTACATGTTAAGACGCCTAACAGTCGCTGAGCTTCGCATATTTGAGTCTCCATCTCGTCTGTTGTCATCCAGACTGTGCTTCGGTTTGCCCTTGCCTTTGACCTTCGACTGTGGCTGTGATTTACTCTGTGTTTTACTCTTCTGTTTTGTCATTTTTACTATAAACCCTAAACCCCAAATTCTACACCCTAAACCCCACTGCTGGTGTTAAGCTTTAATTTTTAGTTTTTCGCACAGCCGAAAAAAAAAAGTTCAAAAGGAGGAAATAGTTTGTTCTTGATAACTTAACGCTGCTCTGCTGCTTTTCCGGTGTCCCTGACGGTGTTTAGGGGATTTGCCCCCGTGACGTCTTTTTGGGGACTACTTGTGCCCTAATTGCGCATTATCTGATATATAGTCAGTTACTAAATATACTAGTAATGGCATCTTAGTGTGCAATGGGAATGCCGTAGAGTTATGGAAAGGTCATTTAAATTTTTGTTCCTTTGTTTGTCGCTTTTTCTCATTCTTTCTAAATATCCTTATTTTTGTATCAATATATCTCACCATCTATAAATCTTTTAATCTCTTCCTTTCTATCTCTTACTTTTTATGTTTCTCTCTCTATCACTTTGTATCCCTATACACACATTCTGGTATATATATACATAACTCAATCTTTATCTATCCCTATTGCCCTCCCTCTTTCTACGTCTATATATCACACTATTAAATGAGAATCTATTAATTTGTAAAGGGTGAGATTGTTAAGAAGCATACTAACAATGCAATAAAAACATATATTTATAATGTACATTCAATTTCACATTCAAAATGTAATAAAAAATACTTAGCATTTACTATTAAATGAAAGTCTATTAATTTGTAGAGGGTGAGATTGTTTCTTGTACAAATTTCAACACTCTGCACACTACATCCATACACACACTGTTATAGCAGCAACAATGGCATGTTAAAGAATCAAATATGCACATAGTGAACTTTGTAAAGCCATCAATGTTTCGAATCAAAGACAATTTTTGTTTAATCTATAGGTGTAATACCAAATTCTAAAACGTTTTCTAGCATTCTCCTTGCCTTGGCCGATATGGAGGGCTTTCGAATAGGGTATGGGCCATGAAAGAAATGGTTTGAATCTTGTATGGAAAAGATGCGTGAAAATGTGAAAGTGCAGACAAGGTAAGTGAACTCTGTTACAAATCGCTCAAAGAATGTGGCCTCATGGACTACCCTAATCGCAACATCATCCCAGCGTGTGCTAATGTGGGAAATTTGGAACATGACATGGACATTCTCAAAACCATTATCGGGTGTTGTGGAGGAAAATACTCATTGCCTGCATCGCCTTAAACATTAGCAAAATTGGCATTGGCGTGACGGACAAGCAAAAAGGAAATTTGCTTTAAGACTCTCAAAAGTTGCGTAAGACAGATGAGTAAAAAGGATAAGGAACCCAAGATTATAAAAGGCATGATTATGACATTTTGAAATGTTCTTCTCAACTTTATGCTTCATATTTGTCACGAGTGTGCCATTTGATAATGAAGGCCAAAGTAGGTGATTTCAGACAAAGAGGAATATTAAACAAGGTGCTTAGTGGATCAAATGTATGCTATTATGAATTGGCTGGGCATGTCTATTGTAACATAGCTTCTAATGATTTAAGAGTTTGCAAGCATGTGCACAAGCATTGATTAAACTATTTTTCTCAAGGTGCAGTGGTGCAGATCCGGACGGACCCACAGGTCGGAACACAGACCCTTTGCGAATCCAGCACGGACAGGTCTGCGAATCCAGACCGGGCACAGACCCAGATCGGTTCGAGGATCCAGGGTCTGAATCTGATAACATAGTTGTATATTTAATAGAATTATATAAGTTTAAATTATTGAGTATGGCTGGATACCTCTTGAAAGAATTAGGGCTTTGAGTTTTGGTGTTAGTGATTAGGAGAAAAAAATAGTAATATTTTATCACCAAAGTAGGATAAAATTATAGTTTGAAGAGGCTTCTTGTGAGTTAGTGAGCTTGTCATTTCTATGACAATTTTCTATCTAGCATTTATGTGAAATGTCTGAATCATGCAAGTAAAAATTAAAATTCAATATTCACCACATCTCACCTCATCATATTTACTCATAATTTTCCTAGCTATATCATTCATCATTTTTTTATCTCATACAAATATACACAATAGGATCCAAAATCAATCTGACATAAAGTCTTCACTTTGACATTCACGCTGCACAATGCATAAGATTTTTCACTTTGGCCTCTATGAGAGAAACAACGTCTGCAATCATTTTTTTTTAACTTTTTCTTAATGTTTCAAAAATTATTTTAATGATTTTCATTCATCTTTAGGTAATTTAGTTGAGACATCGCCCTAAGTAAATATGTTAAAAATATTTTTTATAATTTTTTACTGTCTAAAACCATCCCTTTCATATCATAGAGGTTTTTGAAATTTCAATTGTATTTTAGGGTAAAAATGGCTAAATAAGTTATACAGTCATCAAATTTAAGGCCAGAGTCCTATCCCTTTTCAATAGTTACAGTCGCAACAACACTCAACAAAGGCTGAATGTCAGCAACAGGTCATGATTTTCATGTTCTTTGTACATGTGAGTGTTGCTTTTATAAAACATCTTTAAAAAGTCAAATAGATAAAGCGAATTGAAAATATGCTTAAATTTGAAAAACTTGAACCCTTGTCTATACAAATTTTAGGCCTAACTAAGAGTTTATCGGTTTTCTTTTAACTTCAATATAAATAATGTTATATCATCATAGACTTCAAGCATAGGAAAAACATTGAATTGTGGTGTGCAATGGGTATGTGGTAGTTGATTGCAAGGGATATTGGAATTTTTTTATAGTCACTAATGAATATTTATATTTAAAATTAATGAATACAACAAAAAAAAAATTTTGCAGAATATACTCTAGTAAAATTGTTGAAGTTTTATTTTAACTTCCACATTTTAAATTATAAGAAATATCAAACTTGAATAAGATGGGCCTTGTAATTTTTTATTTTTTTAAATCCTATTTAAATAATTTATTAAATCCAATTTATTTTTATAGAAATATATTCTTAATTAAATTTAAAAATTCTAATTATAAATATAAATATATATTTTTATTAAAAATTATTTCATTATAGTATTTTTATTTAAATAAATAAATATTTTTTATAAAAAATGTTTCATTAGAGCAATTTTTTATTTATTTTAAATACTTATTAAAAGTACAAGAATTAAAATATGCAAACCTATTATTTATTATCATGTACAACAATTTATGTCTTTTTTAAAGATAATTTGATCAAAACACAAATGAAAATAAAGCTTTGTACAAGAAAGGTAACTAATGATGCAATACAAAGAGTAGGAGAGAGGGGAAGAGAGAGAAATATAAAAAGGGAAAGAACTTGAGAAATAGTTATCAAGATAGAGAGAGGACTAAAAAAAAATAGAAATAGAGATAAAGATGGATACAGGGAGAGATATGGAAATAAGGACATATAGAGATTTAAAAAGAAAGGAGAATAACATATGGAAATGAAAGAGATAAATATATGTAATATATATTATTTTATATATTTATTATTTAATTATAAACACATTTTATTTTAAAAATTATACAATATTGTTATTTATTATATTTTTAGACACAATAAAATTTTAAATATATTGTTATACACTATAAAATATTGTTAATTATAGAAAATATATTCAAAATATTATTAAGTGTGATATTTTAAATATTTATTATAATTAATAACATTTACAATTTACTATAATATTTTTATATTAAATTTTTATTTAATATAATAAAATATTTATAATATTTTTCTTAGTAATTTATTTTCTATATAATTAATTATAGAATGTAATAAAATATCATTTATAATAAAATAATTGATTGTATAGCATAATGAAATATATTTATTTATATACTCTTTTTATATATTTATGATTGAGAAATTATTAAAAAATATGCCTACAATATAATAATAAAGATTATATTTATTATTAGATCATACTTTTATAATCTTTGATAAACAATTTATATAATAAATTTTAAAATTAGATTTATATGATTATTTTAAAAATTCTATAAAGTAATTATAAATGTATTAGTCAAATAATTATATATCTTTCAATTATTAATTATTGATTGTTGATTTTAATGTTTATTTTATTTTTAAAAAAATAGTATAAATTAAATATAATTTAATTTTAAATTAGATAAATTATATTCTAATATAAGATATATTAGAAATATTTTAAATATAAATATAATATAATTAAAGTTGTATATTTAATATAATATATATTACCATTAAACAAATATATTTTATTTTCCTCTATATTAAATTTAAATAAATAATTTATAGTAATATTCAAAACTTACTTAAAATTTTAAAAAAAAAATGGTAAACTCACCTAAACTACAGATAAAACTAACAAGAATTAAACTTTCGTAAAATCATCTTACACGAATTAACCGGATAAAAGTATTTGGCGGTACAATTATTTAGCCATTCCTAAGAGAGTGGGAATCCATGAACAATGATCGTAAGGTAGAAATTGGAACAAATCCACTATAGAAGAAACGACAATTTAAAAAAACTCATGGGAAATAGCTAATTTCTCTTGCTGTGAAACAACTTGCCTAGCAAACATGCTTTTCACCTGGGACGCGTCAGCATGGAAAACAATCAAATGAATCTCACGGTATTACCATTAGCAAAAATGGAGGGTCGTGGCGGAGATTTCAATGATTGACCATTTTCAAGTGGTGTTGTGAACAAGGATAAAACAAAACCAACAACTACGATGAGTTTAATGGTAGTCATTCATGGCCTCTCAGTGAACTGCAACCGTCCATCACAGAAAACAGGTCAAGGCTTTCCAAAATGGAAATGCCTATGGCGTAATAATAATTAAACTAATCATATACTAAGGTTCTTATTAATTTTATTTTTATTAACATTGCAATAGTATATAGGGTACAACCTTTTGGTGAATTGGTGGGGCTTCTTGTCTATAGAGCCAACAACCAAGGTTCAAATCTTCACGGGGACGCTCTCTACCATGTCAACAATTGAGAGCTCTTACCTTGACCTTGACCCTTGGTGAATGAGTGGGGCTTCTTGCATGTAGAGCTTACAACTAAGGTTCAAAAAAAAAATTATTAATATTAAATTCATATTATTCTATTTTTTGACAAAAAAAATGGCTCTGTGTTCGAATATGCGAAAACGTTTTGCCCTAGGTAGAAGGGTGAATAATATAGGCATATCTAACACTTTTGCTCTGAGGAATTACTCGGGATATACAAATAGATTTTTAGTGTTAAGCTCCCTGCCTCCCTTCGTTCATGGGGTTAACAGAATCCTATTGCAAAATAATAAATTTCCTCAAAACTTTGGCAATCATGGGAATGATCGGAGGTTGGGAAAAGCTAGTTTTGTGACTAATACGGAATATGGATGGAACTTGGTGCAATGCAAGAAGCCTAAGGTCCCTCAAAATAGCCAATTGGTCGATAGGATAAGGCAGGGGTTGGTTTCTGGTGATAATCACATTCCTAATGGTAGCGTCGGATGGGAAGTTCCTCCTCGCAAAGGTTCTCAAATCCACATTCAATCTAGGGTTTCCACTCAAAACCCTCAGATTTTGGCTTTGAGGGTTAATATAATCTTGTTAGGGCATAGAAGGGCTTCCAGGAAACTCGCAAATAGTTGGGCTCCTTCAACTAGTGTTATTAGGAATGATTTTCCCAAGGTCAACTATTGCATATTAAATGATATGGCCTTGAAAAGCATGTGGGAAGAATATGAAGCTCGAGGGATCTTTGCGCCCTAGTGTGGCAAGAACCAACCCATCGAAAGTATGGTTGAATGGTGGGAAATGAAACTCCCCAATCATGTAAGTGTTTTTACCCTGGAAAATAATTTTTTATTCATTATTTGTAAAAACTCAGAGGTTAAAAAGGAAATTTTGTATGGGAATTTAAGGTTTTTTAAAGGATATAGTTTCCATTGCATCGGATGGACCCTTAATTTCAACTTGAAGAGAAATACATTTGATAAAACCTACAATGGATTAATCTAGGTAGTTTACTAGTAGAATATCAATTCCCAGACATATTGGAAATCACTGGCAATAAAATTGGTGTCTTTTTAGGGTGTGAGGGTATTACTAGAAAGAACCAGTCTAAAAAAGTTGAAATTTTGCTAGAAATGAACTCAAAAATAACAACTTTAGAACATTTGGAAATCCAAACTTAAAAAGGGAATTGGATGATTCATTTGTCCTTTTATGAAGGTCCTAGTGATGAAACTAATATCATGTTTAATTCTAGGAATATAAAAGACTCCCCCCATCAATGCCACCAGCTCTATTAGGGGTTTTGATAAATTTTAACATCGACAAATGGAAATTTACAGTGGAGGTGGAGGATAGACATAAAAAAATGGAGAAACCTAGGATTGACAAGAAAAAACATATATCCTATAAGAAGGTCTCTTTAGAGAAATTAAGACATGACACATGTGTCTTTCAAGAAGAGATTGAAAAACAATTTAACATGACAGAAACTGAGGAGATGAGGGCAACTCAAGAACTCATGGTAGCCCCAAATAATGAATCAGAAAAAGATAAATCAATAGAAGTTAGACTCCAAATTGAGGTAATAGAGCAATAAGACATGCAATCTCCTTAGGTCAATACAAAACAAATAGAAGCTAGCGAGGGGCGGGATGAAGTAGAAGATCGGATGGTAAATAGGCAAGGAGAGAAATGTGTTGATGAAGAAGGAGTTGATTTAGACAGTGATGAGGATGACGTCCCAGAGGATACTAAGGAATTTTTTTGGAAAAATAATAGTTGATCAGAGATTTAATGGAACTCTAGGAGGAAGAACAAAATGAGGCCAGGGCTAATATAGATCAATATCAAATTAGGGATGGGTTAGTAGAGAAATTGGAGGAGGAGAATTACATGAAGGCAACCTTGTAAATATCAAGATATTAGAGGAAGAGGATGCAACTAAAGATACGGTTGAATTGGGGTTATCACAATTATATTTAGGTAAATCTAATCCTGATTGTGCTAAATCCCCAAAGAAAAGGGGAAGGAAGTCATTAAATGAGCTCCAAAATAATGATGGCGCTGATGCTGATCAAACAAATATCACCGCCTTGTTTAATGTAGGGAAGGTGACGTTCCTTCCCACTTCCCAATGAAAGTAATAACTTGGAATATTAGGGGCATGAATGCCCCTACCAAACAAGGTTTGATCAAACATTGTATTTTCTCAGCAAATGCAAAAATAATCATGATTCAATAAACAATGTTAAATAATATTAAATTACTGGCTTTTAGTAATAAGATAGGGTGTTGAAAGTGGGAATTTGTTGCAGAAGATGGTGCCTCTAGTGGGCTAGGATTGTTGTGGGATCCCAGTAAATTAATAGTTGAAGTTTTAAACCATAGTAAGAACTGAATGTGTGTTGAGGTTAGGATTTTGATCAGCAATCTCAATTTCATTTTGTGCAACATTTGTGGTTCGATTCCAACTCAACATAAAAATATATGTTGGGAAGAAGTAGGGAATCAATTAAATCAACTATCGGGAAAAAGAATGAATCTTGGGGGCAACTTTAATGCAATTTTGAATCTCTCAAAGAAATATGGTGGTTTGAGGAAACAACATCAACCACTCATTGATTTTAGGACATGGATTGAAAACCAATATATAATGGATATAAGTATAGAGAATGGGGTATTCACATGGAATAACAAAAGATTTGGGTTAAGCTAGATAGCTGAAAAGTTAGACAAGTTTTTTTTAAAGGTAATCTAGCTGACTTTAACCACAACTTCAAGGCATCAATCCTTCCCAATTATGAGTCATATCATTTTCCAGTAGATTTGGACATTATTGAAGAGGCTAGACCCAAAAGGTGTCCCTTCAAGTTCAAAAAAATGTGGATGAACAATGAGAATTTCTTTGAAATGATTGAAAAGTGGTGGAAAGAAGAGCAGGTGATTGGATCCAAATTGTTTAGATTCGCACCCAATGTTAAAGAATATTAAGAGAAAATTGCTAGCATGGAATAGGGAGCAGTTTGGCAATATCTTTGCAGCCAAAGAGGAACAATAGACAGAAATCAAGAATTTAAATGAAGAAGTTTTAAGATTAGGGATGGAACAAACAAGGTTTTTGAAAGAGAAACACCTTATTCAAAAGTATGAAGAAATACTGGCAAAAGAAGAGATATTTTAGAGGTAGAAATCCAGGGAAATTTGGGTGGAAGAATGAGATAAGAACACAAAAATCTTTCACAATAGTACGAAAGTAAGTAATAGAATTAAAAGAATTACTAAAATAAAGAATCCAACAGGACAGTTAGTGGAAAACCCAACTCAGATTGCAGACAATATAACTAAATTCTACAAAGACATACTAAATAATCTTGAAGGATCCAATTTGGAGGCTCAAAAAATATACCTAAGCTAATCATTGACGAGCGGAATAAGAACTGAACAATAAATTCACCTATGAGGAAATAGAAACAACCTTCAAGCAACTACACCCAGATAAAGCTCCAGGGCCTGACAGATTTTGAACATGCGTCTTTCAAAAATATTGGCATTTCTTAGGCCAAAAGATGGTGGAATATTTAGAGGGTGCACGAAATTTTGGCAAGATATTAAGGGAGATTAATAACACTTTTATCACATTAATACCGAAGAAAGAGAAATCAGAAAATTTGGAAGATTCTAGAGCTATCTCACTATGTAATACCATTTATAAGGTATTGGAAAAAGCATTAGCAAACAGATTGAAGAATTATTTGCCCTTTATCATAGCTGAAGAACAAAAAGGCTTTGTCTCGGATAGGTCCATATATGATGGGATCATAATTGTTCAAGAAGTTGTACACTCGATACAAACAAAAAAACAAAAAAAACCAAGTGTTTTAACAATATTAGACATCAAAAAGGCCTACAATAAAGTCGATTGGAGGTTTATATGTAAATTCCTTTGGAGGTTTATATGTAAATGCCTTGAGTCCTTTGGTTTTTCTAGGCAATGGGTCAATCTGATTTTTTAATGCATTGCCACACCTAGGATATTTGTATTATTAAATGCTTCCCTAGATGGCTTTTTTGAAATATCAAGAGGCCTTCGACAAGGAGATCATATATCTCCTTTTCTTTTCATCATAATGGTTGAAGCTCTTGGTAGGACTATTCACAATTATCAACAAGAAGGGCTTATCAAAGGGATCAAAATAACTAGCTCTCTCCCAACCACAACTCATCAGCAATTTGTTAATGATACATTCTTATTCGGGGAATGAAGTATACAAGAAGCAAAACAAATAAAGGATATCCTGGATTGGTATTCCAAGGCTTTTGGGTAAGTACTTAGCCAAGAGACATTTTTTTTTTCTTTAACCACAATAATTACATTAAAAGGGAAGTTACCAACATATTGGAATTTAGTAAGGGTATGTTGCCTAGTAAATATTTGGGTATCCCAGTGAATGGAAGAATTAGATCCACTAAATTGTGGGATCCAATTCTCAACAAAATTGGTAAAAACTCTAATCATGGAAAGGAAAATGGATGTCCTAGTCTAGGAGAGCAACCATGGTAAAATCAGTATTCTCAGCCACTCCTTTATATCATAAGTCTTGCCTTCCCCTTCCAACAAGTATTAGAAGAAAGATGGAAAGCAAGCTAAGATCATTCTATTGGAAGGGAGCCTTAGACAAAAAGAAGTATGTTCTTATAGCTTGGGATAAGATCTTTAAAACTAAGGAAGAAGACGAATAGGCTTGAGAAAGTTGGATTTGCAAAATAGGGCATCAGGGGTTATATTAGTTTGGAAAATGTATACATGTTCTAATCTGAAATGGGCAAAGACTCACAGGCATAAATACCTAGGTAGTGATGATTCTTTGAGCATTTTCAAAACTCCCCCCCCCCAAAGGGTCTAGAATTTGGAACAACCTGGTAGAGTGCAGACATATCATTACACAGCAACTCACCTGGGACATTAAGGATGGTAGTAATGCCCTCTTATAGGACAACTCCTGGGGGGCCATCAACCAATCAACAATATAGAAGACTTTCACATTGCAAGAGAAGATCTAAATAGTCAGTGGGATAAACATGTCAAGGATTATTTGACAGTCAATCCAAATGGCTCACCCTTGGGAAGGAAATGGAAATATTTGGACAATCTAAATATCCTTGCAAATGAAATAGATGCCTTAAATAGAATCCTCAGAGACAAAACTTTGGCCATTAGAAGTGGAGAAGACAATATCATTTAGAATGGCGCAAAATTGGGAAAGTATAATGCTAGGGATGGATATCTACATCCTAACTCCAAGAGGGCTCCCCCTAAAACTAAATTGCCAATTAAACTCTTTTGGGACAAAAAATACTCTCCCAAAGTCGGTATCTTCCTTTGGGCTGCTCTTTAGGATAAAACTCTTTCAATGGACAAATTTTTAAAAATGGGATATGTTGGTCCAAGCAGATGCCCGTTATGTGAGCGCAATGAAGAGACAATGGATCACTTAATGATTACTTGTGAATATATTTTCCATTGATAGAAATGGCTCATGAAGAAAATGGGTTTGGAGACAACTCTACCTGGTAAAATATTACCCTTCATGCAAAGCTGGCCTCAACATTTCAATTATGGATTATATGGATTGTTATGGATCATTGCCCCTTAAATCTTGCTCTTGGAAGTATGAAAAGAACATAATATAGGGATATTCAAGGACAAATAGACTAGTACAAAAAACCTCACAAACAAAATTGAAGCATTAATTATTGAAGTCTCTATTAGCTGGCTAAGGAAAGAGAAACATAGAGTGGTGTCATTTACTAGCAGAGCTGAAAAGTTAAGAAGGAATTGGTGGGGATCAGTATTCCCTCCTTATATCAGAATAGACAAAGTAATCTCCAAAGAGAAAAGAAGGGAATGAAAATGGAAGTGTCTAAAATATGGTTGGTTCAAATTGAACTTTGATGGGGTGTCAAGAGGCAATTCGGGTGCCACAGGGATTGGTTGTATAGTTCATCATTGGAGTGGGAGTGAGGTGGATAGATTGGCTAGACCAATAGGTAATCAAACAAATAATATGGCAGAAATGATGGCATTAGGATAAGGACTTCTTCTTTGCAAAGACTTGGGCATAAAGAAATTAGAAATCGAAGGAGACTCCAGTCTGATCTAGTCAATGCCCTAAGGAAGGTGAGACTCAGAATTGGAAGTTGAACAGTTCGGTGGGGAAGGCAGTAGAAATCCTAAATTTTTTAAGGAAGTTACTATCAACCACATTTATAGGGAAGGAAACTCTAAATTTGATCTATTAGCCAATAAAGGGGCAAATGGATGTTGGATTGAAAATATTGGCTAGGTTTATGCTCAGTGTCCAGATAAGGTTATACATGTGTGTGTGTGTGTGCGCGCAAGTTCTTCGTGGTTTTCTGACATTCTCTGTTTGCACATTCTATTATTATTTTCTCAGTTTATCCCCTTCTTTTTCTTTGTCTATTCTTCTTCTCCTTTTAAAATTTTTTTTTTGTGTGTGTGTGCGCGTGTGTGTGCACACACACACACACATATATATACATACATATAT